>OMNW01035026.1:7291-17506 GCA_900303245.1 Selene dorsalis | reverse complement strand
GATGACGTCATCCAAGGTGGTGACCGTGATTTTGATGTCACTTTTTTCCAGCTCTTTCGCATATGGCTCCCATAACGCCTCGGAGATTTGCAAGATTTTTCCAGTGTCCAAGATTACACTTACTTGCCCCGGTCCTGCCTCCAGGACACCAATAATGGTGTCAGCAAGTCGTGGATATGATCAAGCGTTGAGACTCCTGCAAGAACATTATGGAAATAAAGTCAAAATAGCTTCTGCTTTAATGGAAAAAGCATTTAAGTGGCCTAAAATCAAGTCAGAAGACGGCAAAGCGCTGAGAGCTTTCTCATTATTTCTTCTGAGCTGTCGCAACACCATGGATGATGTTGAATTCATGGATGAGCTGGACAATCCAACCAATATGAGGGTTGTGGCATCAAAGTTGCCATACAAGCTCATGGAAAGGTGGCGTGCCCAGGCATATGAGATACAGGAGCAGCGTGGGAGAAGAGCCAAGTTCGCCGATCTTGTTAAGTTTGTGGACAAGCAAGCTAAAGTCACCACAGATCCACTGTTTGGCAACCTGCTGGAAGGGACAGCAGATGAAAAGAAGGACAAAGGAAAGTTTGACATCAAGCGACGCACAAAACCAGAAGGAAAAAAGGGAAGTAGCTTTGTCATTAATGCCACTCCAGTTGCTACGCAAAAAACAAAAGCTGAAACGACGCGCCTCAGCAGTGCTTTCAGTAAACCATATTTGTTCTGCGAAAGTCACCACACTCTGGAGGAGTGTCAAAAGATAATAGGCAGTCCACATAAGGAAAAAATTGACTTCCTCAGGACAGCAGGATTATGCTTTGGATGCGTAACTAAAGGACATGTAAGTAAAGACTGTAAGAAAAGAATGACATGTGGTGTGTGTGCTCTGAAACATCCGAGTATGCTACATTTTGAAAAACAAGAGAGCTCCAGCAAGGTAAATACAACTGAGGCAAAGTTGCAAGATGGTTCCGTCACACACCCTGCAGCTTCAAGCATGTCAGTGGCAGCCAACGTCAAAATAAGTGCTTATACCGGGGCTGGAGACGACTGCATTCTCTCAATTGCACTAGTTCAGGTGAAGGCAAAGAAAGGCAGCAAAATAGTGGAGACCTACGCTTTCATGGATCCAGGTAGCTCCGCAACGTTTTGAACCAACACACTTGCCAGACAGTTGAACCTACAGGGCAGATGTACGGAGAGTCCTAAGCATCAAGTTGAGAGTTATCTGCTCACAGATCTGGAAGTCAGTGGGATTGACAGCAATAATTTCATTGACTTGCCCAAAGTATATACACAGAAAAGTATCCCAGTGTCAAGAGAAAACATTCCAGCACAGAAAGATATAGAAAAATGGTCATATCTTAGCGAGGTCAGACTACCCAGCATTAATGCAGACGTTGAACTTCTCATAGGGAGCAACGTGCACAAAGCATTAGAGCCATGGCATGTGATCAACAGTAGAGACAATGGGCCGTATGCTGTCAAAACTGTTCTTGGATGGACAGTCAACGGTCCACTGAGAGATCACACAAACACTGACTTAGAAAATGGTGAACAGTCACAAGCTACAGTAAATCGCATATCAGTGGAGAATGTAGAGCAGCTCTTGTTACAGCAATACAATCAGGATTTTCCAGAACGTCTGTGTGATGAACAGGTGGAAATGTCACAGGAGGATCAACAGTTTATGAGCTGTGTGACAGACTCTACTCACCATGTTGAAGGTCATTATGTCATCGGTCTACCAAAGAAGAAGACTGTTGTCACAATGCCCAACAATCATAGCGTTGCAGTGCAAAGAGCGCTTACACTGAAAAGGAAATTCAAAAGGAATCCTGTCTTCCATCAAGAGTACAGCATATTCATGAAGGATATGATTGAAAAGGGTTATGTCATCAGAGTCCCACAGAAACAGCTTAGCCGCCAAGATGGTAAATTATGGTACATCCCACATCACGGCGTTTATCATCCTCAAAAGAGAAAGCTACGTGTGGTTTTTGACTGTGGGGCTGGCTTCCAAGGCACTTCTCTTAACAACGAGCTTCTGCAGGGCCCAGAACTTGCAAACTCCCTGGTTGGAGTGCTAACACGCTTCAGAAAGGAGGAAGTTGCTATAATGGCAGACATTGAAGCTATGTATTATCAGGTAAAAGTCCCTGAAGAAGACATAGACCTCATGCGCTTCCTATGGTGGCCTGAGGGAAATATTGAACAGGACATGGAGGAATATAACATGACTGTGCACTTATTTGGCGCAACATCCTCCCCATCATGTGCAAACTATGCCCTAAGGAGGACGGCACAGGACAACAGCATCAAAGCATCAGCAGAAGCCGTTGATACTATCCTCAATAACTTCTACATTGATGACTGTTTAAAGTTTGTCAAAGATGCAAATCAAGCCATCTCCTTGTACAAAAATCTCAAAGCACTGTGTACTTCAGGTGGATTTAACTTAATGAAGTGGTTATGTAACAGCAGAGAGTTTTTGGCAGTTCTGCCAAAAGATGAGTGAGCCAAGGAAGTAAGAGCTGTTGATTTGAGTAAAGATGCACTTCCAATTGAAAGAGCTCTTGGAGTTTTGTGGTGCATAGGATCATAACACAGGATAGACCGGTCACAAGAAGAGGAATCCTATCTACAGTGAGTTCCATCTATGATCCTCTAGGGTTCCTGTCTCCTTTCACCCTCCCTGCAAAAACACTGTTTATAGCTGCTCCCAACTTTTTCTTAACAGGTTGGTTAAAGTGCCACGCTCCGACTGATGGTTCAAATGGTTTATTAAGGCAATCTTCTGTCTTAAACACCCAAGACCACCGTGAACACTGAAATAAACGGTGGCAAATACACATTAGTGTTCAACTGAAAAACACAATGCTCTCAAACGTAATTCACACACGACACATACAAGAATATTTTACTTAAATGTTCATACCGTGTGCACCTCCAACCAGAAGGTTAGGAGTTTGCTAGAAGTCTGTTTCTTTATGTTTCAGTCCTTTATCTTGCATCTACCGCGTGCACACCGACTGACTACTAAATGAAAACTCGCGTTTTTTCCCATCACGTGCTTTACGTGACCACGCGATAACCTGGGTGCTGACGTGGTCAGGGGACGCCACCAATTAAACAATTTTCCCAACATATCCACACAACAAACAAAGAACATACAAAATATGAAATGGATATTAAAAGAAAAATAAACAAATTGACACACAAAAAATGCCTATGTTTCAGCATTCGTTACACTGTTGCAGCAGCTGATCAAAGAAAAACTCACATGGGATGAGCCGGTTCCTGACAAGCTTGCTCAGAAGTGGTTTGCATGGTTAAATGATTTGAAGCAGCTGACCACGTTCACTGTGAGTAGATGTTTGAAACCTGTAGGATTCGGAGATGTTGCAACAGCTCAACTTCATCATTTTACAGACGCAAGCGAGAGTGGATACGGGACCGTATCATACCTCAGACTAACAAATCGTGAAAGACGAGTTCACTGCACATTCCTGCTTGAAAAGTCAAGGGTTGCACCCTTAAAACAAATGACAATTCCACGAATGGAGTTAACAGCAGCAGTGGTAGCTGTGAACATCAACAAAATGATGAAAAAAGAACTTCAAATGGAACTCCAGGAATCAGCATACTGGACAGACAGTACAACTGTCTTGAAGTACATTGAGAACAACACACGTAGATTCAAGACTTTTGTAGCCAATAGGATCTTCACAATTCGGGAACTGACCAAGCCAGCACAATGGAGCTATGTCAGTACAGCAGTAGACCCAGCTGACTGTGCATCCAGAGGCCAAACAGCAGCCAAGCTAATGAACAACCTCAACTGGATTCAAGGTCCATCATTCCTGCGAGAGCCAGAGTGTCCGTGGCCAGAGAAACCTCAACAGCTGGAGGTTAAAGAAGACGATACAGAGGTGAGAAAGTCAGTTACCACTAACCTCATCACTGCAGCTGAAGGCCCAGACCCTGTAAACAAGCTCATTCATCACTATTCAAGCTGGTACAAATTAAAAAAGGCTGTGGCATGGATACTCCAGCTCAAGGAAATACTCATGCAAATCAGGAAACAGAAAATGGAGTTTAAGTTAAAGAAAGACAGCACTGACAAAGAAAGACAACAAGTTACAGAGCAAATACAAGCTTACAAAACAACAACAGCTAAAAGAGCTCTAACTGTTGAAGACTTAAAAAGAGCAGAGCATGAGATACTCAGTTTTTGTCAAAAACAAAAGTTTCAAGATGAAGTCTCAAGTCTAAAAAAGGGAAACCATAACCTAAAGAGAAGTAGTCCTCTGTGTAAACTGTAAACCATTGCTTCAAGACGTATTGTTAAGAATTGGAGGCCGTCTTAGCAAGTCCTGCATGCCAGCAGAGGCTATGCATCCAGTTATCATACCTAAAGACTCTCACATCACCACTCTGATACTGAGAGAGACCCATGAAAGAATTGGACACTGTGGAAGAAACTATATGTTATCCCAGCTGCGCCAAAGATTTTGGATCCCCACTGCAAATTCCACTGTAAGAAAATTTCTATCGAGATGTGTCACCTGTAGAAAGGTCAGAGCCAGAGGAAAAGAGCAAAAACTGGCCGATCTGCCTAAAGACAGACTTCAACCAGACGAGCCACCATTCACACATGTCGGCACAGACTATTTTGGGCCATTTTTGGTTAAAAGAGGACGTTCAACTGTGAAAAGATACGGAGTGTTATTCACATGTCTAACAACAAGAGCTGTACATGTATAGATTGCTCATTCATTGGACACTGACTCATGTTTGAATGCAATCAGAAGATTCATGTGCAGAAGAGATCAAGTGTCTACAATACGTTCAGACAATGGCACCAATTTTGTCGCTTCAGAACGAGAACTTCGTGATGCCATACAACATTGGAATCAAAACAAAATAAAAGACACACGCAGACAAAAGGAAGTGGATTGGATTTTTAATCCCCCCACAGGATCACACTTTGGAGGTATTTGGGAAAGGCAAATTCGGTCAGTAAGGGAACTCCTAAAGTCCATAATTAAAGAACAAACTATCGATGACGAATCCCTACAGACACTTATGTGTGAAGCAATAATAAATGACAGGCCGATCACAACATCATCTGATGATCTCAACGACCTTGAAGCGTTGACTCCCAATCACCTCCTCTTGCTGAAAAGGCAGCCGTTGCTGCCACCTGGACTGTTTGAGAAAGAGGATCTGTATTCACGAAGAAGGTGGAAGCAGGTACAGTACCTAGCTGACCTGGACACGGTGGGTACGTGAATACCTCCCCCTTCTTCAGGAGCATCAAAAATGGACCCAAGTGAAACAAAACCTCAATCCTGGAGACGTCGTAATGATTGTTGATGACTCTGCTCCAAGAAATTCTTGGGTCTTAGGTCAAGTCATCCATACCATTCCAGATGCAAAAGGACTTGTGCGCAGAGTGTTGGTTAAAACAAAATCAAACACTCTGGAAAGACCAGTTGAAAAGCTCTGTCTTATATGTGAAATGGACTCATAAAGACTCTAATGTGACTCATTGAAATGCAAAAAAGATACAAGTGTGCATTTTGTGTGTTTATATCTACTGTTTATTGCTGGCTCCTGTGAGTTATTGTGTGAGTAATTGAAAGCCTTTCTGCCTCTCAATTAGGGGCTGGAATATGTAGGAGCCAATATTGTTGTAAAAATAGTGAAGTCTTTATTGCAGTTTGCAGCGTGTTTACAGTTAAGTATGTGAAATGTGTTATGTTACAACTGCTTTGCATAGTTGTTAAAGTTCCCACAGCACCTGAAGTAACCACGGCGCATGCGCTTTAAGTGTAAACAGGAACTAAGAGAAATAAGGTAAAACACAGTGAGCGGAGGTGCTATAGGTACAGCAAAAAAAGGATTTTTGACCGTTCACGTTACTTTAAGACATACAGACAGATGCTGCAGTTTGGTGCTTTATCTGACCGTTGTAAACCCAATAGAAGATTGGATGTATACAAATGGAACTTCAAATAAATCCACAAAAAGGACGACCTGGCTCTGGTGTTTTGTGGGTGAGAAAGTAACATATATGAGTCAGGCCAACTGAACCTTGCCTTCCGCTAAAATCTTGAGTGGCTTAAAAAAAGTTCAGACCCTAAAGTGTTTGCCACTACAGCAGTCATAACAGCCAGTTAGTCACTTTATTTATTGAAACCAACCAGTATTTGATACCACAAGGCCCATTAACCTAAATGTTCTTAATCATCAGGTTTTGCAGAGATTCATGTCACAAAAGGAAATCATTCTCCAAGTACATCCGAAGTGGCTCCATCTTTGCAAATTCACATGTTTGACTACAAACGTGGATGCATTTCATCTATAGGTGAGTGGTTTTACATTGCATAACACAAGTCATAAAAGACAAACTTATGTTCTCTTTTTTCCATAATGTTTTCCTTCATTGCTCTCTCTGTGCTGTTGGTTGAGCCCTTCTAAACCCAGTGTGTAGGCTAGGACAGGCTAAGACATTAGAAGTGTGAATATTAGACTTTGAAACTGTGTATAATTAATTATAGATTATAATTATTAACCAATGAATATTGAAATCTAAAGTTTTGGAATGTTATGTCTACATTGGTTCCTGAAAATTTTCACTAAAGACCTTGGAATTTTGTGCATTTACTGAGAATTAGGGTTACTCTCAATGAATTTCCCCGGAGTAGATAGAGGTTTAATAAGTAATGATTGATTGATAGATTGATTCCCATGTCTCTGAATGAGATATTTTCATTGTTGTATAATGGTAGAACAATTAAAATTAAATAAATTGCCTTGAATAACCAATATGAAATAGACATATTTATGTGGTTGATCTATTACAGATTTGCTCAAGGCCTTCGACTGCGGCAAGTGGACATGCTGCAGGAAGGGATTACTCGGAGCTCTGCAACTCCGACAAAACTTGCAGACACACTGCGAAGAGTTTGCAAATAACCCAAATCAACCCAATTTAACCCAAATCCGCAATGATGAGGATGAGAAGGAGGTGCAAACAGACTATTGGAAGAAGAGAAATTGTTCTGATTGATGAAAGCAAATTTGGCCATAAAAGGTACCTATGAAAATTACTTACATATGTTATAACCCTGATGTATCTATGATGTTGTTGAAGTTTATGCTAAAACAGTTGAAGAGACAAAATAGATACATTATATTCAATTTACTTTCCCAACTTTCTAGTAGGTATTGATAATGATATTTAAAATGATTACATTGCAAAGCCTTTTTTAAGGAATGCAGGAGATGCAGGAGAATGCATAATGTGAGATGCATTATCAGTAAAAGTTGTCTATGTCAGTTGTAGCTTTATAAATCATATTTTTCCTCCTGCTCCTCCTAAAGATACAGAGAAGAGAGAGAAGACCTGAAAGATTTGACTTATTTGATTTTGATTTATTCTTCCAGTATTCCATCATGATCACAGACAAATTTTATTGTTTTGTATGAACACATTTCCTTGTATTTGTGAATTTTAGTACAACAGAGGACGGGTAAGCAACAGAAGTACCTGGGTGTTTGGAATGCTAGGCATCAAGTACAACATGAGGAGACCCATTCTGAGAATTGTGCCCCGCCGATTAGCTAGTCATCTCATGCCCCTTATAAAGAAGCATGTCCAACAGGGAAGCTGCATCATTTCTGATGGATGGAGGTCTTACCACCATCTTCAGGAAGAAGGTTACAATCACCTGACTGTCAACCATCGAGAATGTTTTGTTGGCCCTGTTACAGGTGCACATACACAGAACCTGGAGCGACTTTGGGGTGTTTGTAAGTCAACTATATGGACACTAAAAGGGAACCGCATGCAAAATATGTTAAAAGATCACTTAGATGTAACTGAATGGACTTATTGGCGTGGAAACCACTACAGACATGGACCATTTGGAATGCTTTTGCATGACATTAGAAAAAAACTATCCTGTCTAAAATGAAGTTGCAACTGAGACTCTGCTGTCTTTTGCCAAGAACCCACAGGTCACAAGTCACCCACATTACACCTGAGAAGAAAACAGTCTTAGAGGATATGAAATCAAGAGGGAGACTCCTTCCCTTGTTGATGCGATTGCTAGCTACACAGTGGAGGTTAACTCTAAAACACATAAACGTATGGTCAGCTTCATAAAAACATGGCAAAATTATTCTGAGACACACAACATCTAACCAAGTGTAGCCATCTGAACTTCTACACAGTTATCAAATTAATTAACATTGTTTTGCCCACGGACATTCACAGACACATTACCTCATCATAAATTCTCTGTTGCTCTGAGGATTATCCATAATCCTTCGCTATTGGTATTATGCAGGTAAACCGTTATGACAGCAGGTGGCGTAATTGTCCCATTTAGCTGGATTTAACCTGAACCTTTTAAACTATGTTACATATGCATGTATCTATCTAAGAATTACCTCTGAAGGAGCTCCAGTGTTGACCGCAATTCCACTGAGTAGTGTATGTTGAAGCAGTAGCAACTGCCAAACCTCAGGCAGATGGCAGATGTGAGGGAAGTGATGTGGTCATTGACAATCTTTTGGTCAATGCTCAACATGAAGATCTCAGCTGCGAAGCAGGAGAACCCTGAGAATAAACAATACGAACAAAAAATATGTTAAAAAGGGCATCAGTGTCAACCAATAACGCAAAAACAATGTTTTTTTTTACATTCAACTACATTCACACAGCTTTCAACTACATTGTAAACTAGGTTCAGTTTACTTACCACACACAATAGGGCAGGTTGTTGCTGGCACATCCTCCATCTGAACTTCCTCAGCAAGGCTCATCTTCTCAACATAGTGGAACAGATGCTCTTCTTTCTTCCCAAAATGAGTGAGTAAAAGAAGTACCATCTCTGTACAACCACTGGACTGACCTCTTTCAGCTTGTACCTTTAGGAGAGATCCCATGACTTGTTTTTGTTTCTGTGCAGAAACAGTTTTGAGGAAGTTTAATAGGCACTCCCTCCTTTTTTGTCCACATTGGTAAAGAAGGCCTCAATCAGATTTATGGCAGTAAGATGGAAGTGTCCCACCATATACCAGCTTCATGGAACAAAATGGTAATTTCTGGCATAGCTTTGGGATGCTTGTACCTTTGTTGATGTCTTTGCGCTGTGTAATAGGTGGACTTGACTAGCTCTTTCACATCTTCTGCAGTGTAATTTCTCTCTTTAAACATCTTCATTTCTTCTTTTTTTTCAAGTTGATTCTCCACAGTCTCAGGAAGTGGCAAAAATTTTGGTTCCCAGCTGACACAGCCATATGTGTCTTGAACACTGGCTTTTTGTTCAGCTGGTATCTTGTCAGTGTTGTCATCTGATTCCGCCTTGTGTTTTGTTATCTTTGGTGTGTTTGGTCGTCAGTTCTTGCCTGCAGTTGCTTCTCAAGGGAATGATATCCAAGTCCAATAACATCGCCATCAATCACATCATCAAGTGACTGTGGATACCTAGCCACCATCCTTTTCGCTATCTCAGTAGTGCTGTGTTTGGTTGAATTCTTGCAAATCGTCATGATTTCAGAAACGATAATCCTCACCATTTCTCTTTGTAGGCGTGCACTTGGCCTTTTCTGTCTTTCCAAAGTCCGCATTAACTCTTCTGGGAGTGAGAGTACTATGGTATCTGAAAACTGTCTACCCAGGTTCAGACAACTGGGGAGCAGCTTATTAAAGATGATGAGGTAGCTGTGGATGATGGTGGTGAAGGAGAGGCCGCAGAAGGAGAGGATTGAACAGACTGTGGAGAAGAATACACCACGCCTGAAGCTGAAGCCGTTGAGTCTGCAAAGGTACAACAAATGAAATTGAAAAGCATTAAATCATTTTTGTTGTTAAGTTATTTTTGACCAGGATTGAAGTCATTTTCGACCAGGATCTTTCCTTCAGCTCCCACATAAAGCATGTGACTAGGACTGCCTTCTTTCACTTGCGCAGGAATCAGGAATATCCTCTCTCAGAGTGATGCTGAGAAACTAGTCCACGCATTTATCACCTCTAGGCTGGACTACTGTAACTCCCTCTTGTCAGGATGTCCAAAAACCTCTCTAAAGAGTCTCCAGCTGGTCCAGAACGCTACTACGTATTGACAGGAGTTAGTAAGAGAGAGCACATCTCTCCCATTCTAGCTTCTCTCCATTGGCTTCCAGTAGGATATAGAATAGACT
>OMNW01035025.1:24321-36759 GCA_900303245.1 Selene dorsalis | reverse complement strand
TCTGTTCTGTTTTCTGTTGAAAAAAAAGGGCAAAGAGAAACCAAAGAGCAGTAGGACCCAGAGGGTGTTCGTAGGAAAAATGGACCAGCACACCTTTATGTTTTCTGAGGCAGGACAAAGATGTGGGGGAATTAAAAAAAACTTGTTGAACACGTTGAGCTCTGAGCCATGTCATTGGCTACGAGGAGTCTGACAGGAAAATGCCCTGGCTCTTGAGGTCAGGGCAGAGTCTCCTATATATGTATTGCAATAGACAACAACTTTACTAACTCCACGACAGCGCTTGCATGGTGAACAATCATCACTCACCTCGACGGGGGCAACATGAGCGCTTCTGTGGCCGTGTACAGGGACATTTACACGGAGGACCGCTTCAAACAGGCCTACGGCTCCGAGGAGAGCACGAATGGAAGTTTGCGGCTCCGGGAAAAGCTCGCCGGGAGGTGCAGGTGCTCGAGGCGAGCCTGCCTCCACCTGTTGAGGGAGAGAGTGCCCATCTTCAACTGGCTGCCGAGATACAGGCTGAAGAAATGGCTGTTAGGAGACACTATAGCTGGACTGACAGTCGGTATTCTCCACATTCCGCAAGGTGAGGAAGCACTGGCTGTCACACAGAAAAGTGCACATTTATACTCAAAGAGAGAAGCGAATTTCACTAGTTTATGTGTAATTATTAAATTGGCTTTCTTGGTTTTAGAATCAGTCTGGATTTTGTAGTGCTATGATGATGATGATGATGATGATAATAATAATCATTTACATTCACAGAAGATCTGTGAATGTAAATCAGTCTGTTTTTTTTAAACCATGCTTCAGCTTCATAAAGTAATTTATTTTACATTGTAAACACAGATGAAAAAAAATACATGCTTGTTGTTAAACTGTCTTTTTGAATGTCCCCCTTTGCAACAGGCATGGCTTTTGCTTTACTCACATCAGTGGCACCGATTTTTGGCCTTTACACCTCCTTCTTCCCCGTGGTCCTCTATATGTGTTTTGGCACAGGTCGACATGTATCCACAGGTAGGCTAAGACTTGTGCCCACACACAACATCTGTTTTATACATTTGAACAAAGAAGGATCGCTGTTTTTCATCATGGTGATGTCTTATGGACAATGCTACAAGGGGGTTACATTACCTCATGCATGCATTTTTGATCTCAGGTTGAAGTGTCAGTCACAGTGTGTTTTCCACTGTTAGTGAGACGACGGGTCTTTCATCAGGTACTTTTGCTGTGGTGAGTCTGATGACTGGCTCTGTGGTGGAGCAGCTGGTTCCCACTCCTATGGAACTGAACTCAAGTTCATCTGAAGCAGCTGACTTTGAGGCCCAGAGGATCGGAGTGGCCTCAGCTGTTGCGCTCCTCTCAGGAATCATTATGGTGAGACAGAAAACACAATATTAAACAATGATGCACATAAACTAGCAGATCTTTCTCTTTGCTAGGACTATCAGACTGACCCTCACCTTGATAATGTTATGTTAAACTCTTGTGCCCCAGCTCTGTATGTGTGGTCTTCAGCTTGGCTTCCTGTCCACCTACCTGTCAGAGCCGATTGTTAAGGCTTTCACTAGTGCTGCTGCCTTCCACGTTACCATCTCACAGCTGCAAAGCATACTGGGGCTGCGGCTCCCTCGCCACACCGGGACCTTCTCCCTCTTCAAGGTAAGCAGTGCTCCACAAGGATGTTTTGATGCTTGAATCCAACATGTAACTATTTGGGTATTTAGCTTCTCGTTACCTCAGTTCAAAACTTGTGTGTTCAGACTGTAGCATCAGTGATGGAGAACCTGCCTCACACCAATATGGCTGAGCTGCTCATCTCCTTGGTGTGTTTGGCTGTTCTGGTCCCAGTAAAGGAGATCAACATGCGTTACCGGCAGCGGCTGCGAACACCCATCCCTGTGGAGATCCTCACGGTTGGTCAAGAGGAATTGAGTGTATGGAGTGTTGAATATTTACAACATGATCAAGAAATAA
Source organism: Selene dorsalis (assembly GCA_900303245.1). Classification (NCBI taxonomy): domain Eukaryota; kingdom Metazoa; phylum Chordata; class Actinopteri; order Carangiformes; family Carangidae; genus Selene; species Selene dorsalis. Next base: position 34,776 of record OMNW01035025.1, on the reverse strand, counting down.
TGAGGTTTTGTGCTTCATTCTTCAGGTGATTGTTGCAACAGGTGTGGCCTATGCCTCCTCACTGGACTCCACTTACAACATTGAGATAGTTGGCCACATCCCAGCTGGGTAATCTTCAATTTAAAAAATAAATAAATATCTTTGAATAGATAAGTAAAACAGTGATGAGCTCAGTTGCTTTAAGTAGCATAATTTTTGATTTCCTTATCTTCAGATTTCCAAAGCCACGGATGCCAGCCTTGCACACTTTCCCTGACATTGCTGGGGACACAATAGCCATAACTTTTGTCGGTTATGCAGTGTCGGTCTCATTGGCAATGATTTATGCTGATAAACATGGATATTCAATACATCCCAACCAGGTAAGGTCTGAGGATGTCACAGCTGCTTGGTGAAATGTTTAATTCCCACTGATCTCTTAACTTTCTCTGTTGGACCTGTGTTTGATTTCAGGAGCTGCTGGCTCATGGTATCTCCAACACAGTGTCCTCCTTCTTCACCTGCTTCCCCAGCTCAGCCACTTTAGCCACCACTAATATACTGGAGAGTGCTGGCGGATACACACAGGTAGTGTACTGTACATGATATATGGAGATGTCTGTGCAGTCATACTAATGAACCACTGCCATGCTCTTTATGGTACAAGTAGCAATTCAAATGTAAACAGATAGGATACAACAAGGTAGACCTAAAAGGTACACTGTTGTTAAAGGAACCTGCCATCACACCCACACTGATGAAAATACATTAAAAATAAACAGCAAACAAACTTAAGTTGTAGTCTTTATATCCTTTAAACACACCAGCAAAGCAGGCCTATAGATTCATGTGATATCAACAGAGAAACACAAATGCTGATTTTCAATCTATGTTCAATTGTTTAATTATGTATGTAAGAATGTAACTTATATTTGCTAATTTTTTTTAAACTGTAACCCAATTGAAATTGTATAAAACCTACATGTGCAGTTAAGTTCAGATGTTTTATGATTTGCTTGCATACTGACCTTCCGTACTGCCAGTGATGCTAAGTGATGTGTATTGTCTGCAGCTCTCCGGCTTGTTCACTAGTCTGGTTGTTCTGATTGTCCTGCTGCTGATTGGACCGTTGTTCCACTTCCTACCCAAGGTTGGTTTAAATCTTTGCACCCTACAAACAAAGGACAGGTATGGAGTAAGTTGACGTTCACTGAACACATGCTTTATCTTTCTCCTCAGGCAGTCCTGGCCTGCATCAATGTCACCAGCCTCAGGCAGATGTTTCTGCAGTTCCAGGACTTACCTGAGCTGTGGCGAATCAGCAAGATGGACTTTGTAAGGAAATTTATTAGCAATATAAAATATAAGAGTGTACTCTGCAATATGCCCCCTTTGCTTTAGAAACAAGATTTTTTTTCAGTAACTTCACATATTAGATCATATCATACTGCTTAGGAGGTAGTTAGGCTTAAAACACACACACACACAAAAAAACTGTAATAAATTCTCAGGTTACCTGGAGCAACATTTCCATGTATAAACTGGAGGTGAAATTGCAAAATCGATCAACTTCATCCTTATAATTAGTTATTATTAAAATTTGTTTTCACTGTTTTTTTTCATGCAGTTTTTATTACCTGGTGGCAAGAAATTGATGATGCATGTCCCTTCAAACAATAACTGCTATTTGAAATAAACGCTCCTCCTAATACATGTTGATCTCTGCCACACAATGAGAATTGTTGTTACTCAGAGCCATGGGATTTAGAGCACAGGTAGCACATCAGATAATTCCCCTTCATCCTTTCCCTTTCACACTGATTCCTTGGCTGGAGTTTACCATATTTATCACTGACAAGCTTCCATTGTCAATTGTTATATTGTGACATGACAATACATAATTATGGTCCTGTCCTTGTGTAGATGGTTTGGGTGGTAACCTGGCTGTCTGTAGTGGTACTTAACGTGGACCTTGGCCTGGCCATCGGGGTGGTTTTCTCTATGATGACTGTCATCTGTCGCACACAAAGGTACATTTTCCATTCCCTCTGCACAGTATTGATGTTATGATGCAGCCTAGCTAGTGCTTTTGCTGAATTCTCTATTGTAAGAATATACTATACACACCTGAGAAGGAAAACATGAACTGATCTCACACAGCTGCAGCAAAAAGTTGTGTCGAAGTGTAGTATGGGGCTAAGAAGCAAGGATATGAAACCTTTTTTCAAGACACAACATTGAGTGTCTGCTGGCTCACTAGATCGTGGATCATAATGTGTCACTTTGATTTAAAATTCATGTCCCATGACTCAACAGAGCTGGGTGTTCGGTACTCGGCCGGGCCAGCAACACAGAAATTTACAGACCTCTGGAGAACCACAGCAAGGTGAGAGGATACCCTTGTTACTTGATCTGTGTCGGATGTTTTACTTGCAGTATGTGCAAATAAACAATGTATGAAGACAAACAAAATCTTGCGTTCTTATTCAATCATCAAGACATAATCAATATTTTTAGAGACAATGTAAGTTTGATATCCAAGAATGAAGAAGAGATAATGCTGATTTTCTTTCAGTGCTATGAGGTGCATGGAGTGAAGATCCTGACATACAACGGGCCCATTTACTATGGAAATCGTAGCTTCTTCAGGGAGGAGATGAGCAGGCTGTTGGGCCTGACTCCAGAGAAGATCCGCAGCTGGGAGAAGGCCAGGAAAGCCCTGGAGAAACGGGAGCGGGATGCCACCATCAACACTGTGGTAAGCTTACTGCAATCGCTGAATGAGCAGAGACAAAATATATTTTAAATGTACATATATTTTAAAAAGAAAAGACAAAAGTCCAGTTTAATTTCACCATCTTATTGTTTTTCTCCATCCATTTTTCAGGAAAGAGGAATAGCAAACACATCTTTTTCGTCGGAAAATGAGTTCTTTAAATCAGGTCAGTAATATTTCACTGTAGCTTATATGAATGATACTAAACATGAATAGTTACTACTGTTAGACACTCATTTTGTTTCTTAGATTACAATATTTGCATTTTCGTAGATATCCCATTGCTGTGGATAATTTGAACAAAAGCTACAATTTCTTTACTCTTGTACAGAAACATCTGAGACAGATGTGCAGGCTGTATTAATCGACTGCAGCAGTGTGATATTTGTCGATGTTGCTGGAGCAAGACTCTTTACACAGGTCAGTCTGATAAAGCACCAAATGATGAACACTTCACTGTATAGGTTACACTCCACTGTTTTTTTCATTGTGTCAGTATGATGAATTACTCATTGTTTTTTAACAGATGTGCACTGAATGCCAGAAAGTTGGAGTTCATGTATATTTGGCAAACTGCAATGGTAAGACCTATGTATGAGAGTGACTTCTTAACCTTAACCCTCTGTTATGTTCTCTGTTTATACAACTTTATCCAGAGTTTCTTTTAGGGGTACTATATGTACATATTACCCTTGTTAAAATCATACTGCACAGAGTGAGTACTGATACATGATTTCTACCACTTTAGAGAGCGTCTTAAAGATCCTAACATCAAGTGGTCTGATGAACTACATGAACCCTCAACACATTTTCGTCACTGTTCATGATGCCGTGATGTATATTCAACAGCAGAAGGTACTTTTTTTTTTTTCTTTTTTTTTTAAATCATACAAGAGACTTTGATGTCTAATTTCTTAGATTGTTGTAAACTCATGGTGACTGATGACTGTGTCCCTTAGGAAAAACCTCCAGAGAACACAATGACCGTTTGGGTATGAGGTGTAACGACAGTCATGCTCCTGTCTACCAAATGTCTGGGACGAATGTGGCAGAGGGCATCGTGACTTCTACACTTGTGTTAGTAGCCGAGGCCGTGTCTCTCAGCTGTATAGGAACACTCCTGCATTTGGTCCACATTGTACTGTACACCAGTGTTTCAAAGAAACAGTAGCCCATTGTAGCACTATGTCATGCATTAAAATAACATTACATTACATTACATTACAGTGTTACTCGTGTTTTCACAGATATTGGACTCACTCTGATATTAGCAGTCACAAATAGAGATACAACAGACCATGTATTTAGCATAAAGAAATCTGAGAGAGAGAAAAAACCCAAATATATAATGTTTGACTTATGACTATAAAGCTTCATATGACAGATATCAATGTTTTTATTGTCATATATGCTGGAACATTACCGTAGTAATATTTATTTAGTTTCTATGTGTGCAATACACAAGTGCACTGATTAGTTTGTTAAAATGCTTTGTATATTTATATCTTTTGAAATATGTGCTTGAATATGCAGGAATGTAAAGTAAATGCCACCACATACTGCCTTTAAATGATCTGTCTTTCAACTGTAGAGAGACTGCACAAAATGTTTTGTGAATGACTTTTGTATTGGTCACTGTGACGTCCTGTGGCTGTTTTGACAATAAATATATCTCAAAAAGAGAACTTTGCAGTGAACTGAATTTAATAAACGTCAGAAACAATAGGTTTCGTGGGTTAGCGTGGTTATTAATATGTATTAAGGGGGAGACACAGTGTGGAATGTGAAGCATGCCTCTGTTGGATTTTGAAAAGAGAAGAAGAGCAGTCTTTGTTTTTGGTGAGGTGCTGCAGACCTGCATGTCTGCACTAATATATGATAAAAAAAAATGCTAAATACAGGATTCAAATGGCAACAAAAACAAAAAAGATTTTTCCACAGCAGAGAATAAAATTAGAAAAGTAAGAGCACCGGCCATCTGTCTTGGAGAACTTTGGTTTGTTCCGCATGCAACAGTCTTACCAGACTGGGGGTGAGAGAAATACAGTAAATACATATTTTCATCACTGTAAACATATAGAAACATGTATATTTGCTTTCCACAGACTGGGAGACAGCGGCTGCAAATGTCATTACATCAATGGTGAATAACGTTTTATACTTCACCACCATGCTGCCCTCTGCTGTCCATCAGTTAAAGGGTTCCCATCCACTGCTCCTCACTGTAAACCTGTGTCCTTGACCTGATAAAATTATATGTGGTGTGAGTTCAAAACCGGGACAAAAAAGAAAAAGAAAAAAAAAAAAACTAATTATTTTCTTCTTGATGTTAGATAGCCAAGTTATTAATTTTTTCCAGTGCATATTTCAAAGAGGCCTCAAGACACTGTACCCTTTGGGTTTTCCCTTTAAAGCTCAAGGAGTGTTTCACTAATTGGCAGGAAGTAGTCCACTTCAATTAAAACATTGTACAAGGCTCTGGCCAAATGTTTACTAAGCCAGATTCTACCGGCAGACCTACTAACACACACACACACACACACACACACACACACACACACACACACACACACACACAGCCGTTTTGATGTTCTCCCCAAGAAGCTGAGTTGGTAAGTTTCCTCCAAAACTCTATAGAGTGTCATGTAACAGAATCAGCGCCTGAGTCACTGACATTACCTCAACAAGCTGAAGTGATACCAGCCCACAGAGGGACAAACTGTTCAGTGGGGGAGGGGGAAAAAAGGGGGAGCGAGAGGAGGTATAGAGGAGTAATAGATGCAGCAATGCGGTAACATTGGGAAATGCTGCCATTTTCACCTGCTGTCCAGATAAAATGGCTGGTCAACAAATTAGAAAAAAATGCTTGAGAAGCAGTTGAGGGGGATCAATCCACAGCTGCAGGTGGGAAGCCAGCAGGGGATCATGTCTCTACACCAGATTCCTATATTGCCAGGGCACCTCCTAAGGGAAAGAGGGAAATTGCTGTGTTACACTCTCATGGTAATAATTCTTCTTGTCTAGGGATTGTGTGTGTGTGTGTGTGTGTGTGTTTGGTAGGGGGTGAACACAAGGCATTTTACACCCTCCCCAGGCCAACAGAGGAGTTGGCAGCTATGAGCTCCATGACACAAATGTGAAACTGTGAACCACAAGCATGAGAGGAAATGCACAATAACTTTAGAAGGGTTAGGATTCACATTATTGATCCTAGTTTAACAGTAAAAGTTAAATTAAGATCCTGTCTCCTGTTGTCTTTGTGAAATATTACAATACTGACCCTTTCGTTGGAAAACTAGTTTTATTCAGATTTTATTTTTAAAGATGCAACTAAAACACAATTCAAATTCAATCTTTTGATTTTTTATTTTGTTAATTTTTATGTGTTATTGACATAGTGATATAGATGAGGATAGCTGATGATTCATTGTCAGTGATGGGAATAACGGCGTTATAAAATAATGGCGTTACTAATGGCGCTACTTTTTTTGCAGTGTCGAGTAATCAAAAAAGTTTCTGTTTCCCCCTTTATAATGCTGTTTCCGTTACTGACAATAAAATTTGCCGTTACTCACTGGAAGGTTTGTCTGCATACAGTTAATATAGTGTTCATTTAATATTTGTTTTATTTGCTGTTTTTGTGTGTCTGTTGTAGTGCCCACTGTGTGAAAGCTAATACATATTAAAGAAAGAACTTTTTGGCATTTTTGTTTGGGCAAAATGGCCGACACATCTCTTCTTTCTGTTCGCATTGCAACATACTGTGCTAAAGAGCGCTGACAGCCTCAATTAGTTAAGTTCCTAGTCAGGTCAATTATGTTTGGTTGAGTGCATCATATTGGTGCCGTATCCTGCACAGATACGCGCATACCGACCTCCAGCGCATCTTTCCACTCATGATGTTTCAGGGTGACCATTCACACACAATTTCCCCCGCCCTTCAACTAAGACTGCGCACATTATGACCTAAACCTACATACACAGAAATGAGATGATTCGTCAGAACTCTGCAAACAACCTGCTGTCTTCAAGTAATACCCAGCGCGCTATTTCTCCCACAAATAAGACTTGACAGCACAATTTTGTACAATTTAGTCTCTTGGCAGGGGCAAGAGAGAGTGAGTGGGGGGTGAAGTGTGTGTGCAAGTGAGAGAGAGAGAAAGAGAGAGAGAGGGAGAGAGAGAGAAAGAGTGCGTGTCCTTTTGGCCCATCCTTTTGGCCATTTTCCCAGTCAAACGAGTGTGAGCGGGAGTGTAAAGACAGCCAGGGCCCGCAGAGAGCCAAGCACTGTTTAAATGATGTTATCACAAAACATTTGTTTCCACTCCATCTTTTTCACTCGTGCATTCTCTCACTTCCTCTCCCTCACCCTCTTCATTGATATTATTTTTCTCTCTCAGTATGTCACTATAAACATTGCACCGGCTATTTATTTCTTATGTGGAAATGTGGCTGCTCTTGTGCTCATTTTAGCATGTGTTTATTGTTGGGCGGCTGTGATTCATGAGGCAGAGCAGCTTTTCCACTAACCAGAGGGTTGGTGGTTTGATCCCCGGCTCGTCCATTTCACATGTATCATCAATGTGTAAATGGTTAGATAGATACAAAAGATACAGAACATGGATATGTGGGTGAATGTGACTGTAGGGTTAAGCACTTTCAGTAGTTGTAGAGACTAGAAAAGCACTTTATGAATAAATCCAATTACCATTGTTGCATTTTTCAGCAGAAAGCCATGAGACAACCACATACACACCTAAATCCTGTGTAACATTCCTCAGGCAATGCCCCTCATCATCATTAAGTTATTGATCAGAACATGCCTACAGTACCACAGGAACCTGCACCCTGAAGAGTCCTTAGGCCAGCACTGGTGTGTAAGTGTCTGTTAAATTGGTCCATAGACCAGACACTTCAGTGACAGATTGTGGTACATGCTAGGTTTCCTACTCAGGGTGTGCTTGAGTGGTGTGTGTGTTTTTATATGCCTCTGCTGGCTTATGTGCATAATTTTGATCTGATAGCACTCCCATTGATTGCTGAGCGTTTTGTGTTCCTTTACACTTTATCTAAACATATTTTGTCTCATCCACACAGAAATAGTTAATTAATAGTATGAACAAGGTAATGGAATCAATAGTATTGGTGTAATTCCACTCTGAAGCCTAAACACAAAGGATTCAGTAATGGAGATGTTTCTTTAGCTGGACATTAATTAGAGGATCAAGTTGCTGCTGATGTGCCAGTTACTCCCAGGAATGTGCTGAATCAGCTTCCTTGCCACATGTGACTAATAGTGTCCCCATCTCTTCTTCTTTATCGCTCGCCCAGGTTTGTCACTCTTCTTCTCTTCTATCCTGACTCTCTCTCTCGCTCTTTCTCTCTGTGCTTCTTTGAGTTACAGTTTCATCAACTGATGTGTAAAACAAAGTTAAACAGATGGAAGAGAGCGTAACAGAAAAAAAGGGACAGAGTGTCAGCATGACAGACATCACTCACAGAGCCGTAGGCAAGTCAGCGAGCAGATGTCATGGTAAATTGGGCCAACACTGGTGCTGAGTGGGTGTAATTTCCTCCATTTCCGTCATGTCATATAGGCAATTTTAGGACAGGGTTGGAAAGGTTATTACCATGAGTGAAACTGTACTAAGATTATACACAAGGACTACATATGCACAGATGATAACAAATAAACAAAGTCCACATGATGAGGTTAGAGTTTATTCGTCCACTCAGACCACTGCTCAGTTAGAGGTTAACAACAGACTGCCCTAACGGCCTCGGTGGTGACGAGCTACACTTTAGCTGCATTTAATTTGTAGCTGTCAGATTATTTCAGCGACATTTGCCTTTAAAGTAGCTTTTTTTCTTGTCACTCTCGCGAACACGCCTGAGGTTCAGTCTTGTCAGTTCATGGAATATCAGTGAGCACTGGTAGCTCCTCATTAGAATTACAGTGTAAAACATGTGGTGAACTTGTTACTAAATTTTAAAACACTTCAAATTTTTTGCTTCATAAACATGATGAAATTATACTTCTGCTTTGGGTAAACTAGAGGTATTGGTGATACAGTGTAGAGTGCTTGAGTGAGTATTTTTTATTTGCTATTTTGGCAGAGTATTTTATTTTTTGTTACCGTGCTCGACCCTACCTGAGCCTGCAGACCTGCAGAGATGTGATCCCACAGGGTGCAGTGCACTGCCACCACCTATTAATATCAATTGTAACCATTTGAGCTGCAATAACTGACCTTAGTTTTTCTGTAGCTGAAAATAGCAACACTTACTTTTGATGTGCATGTATATTATATTTAATGAACTCCTTAAAACTAGTTTAAAGCAGGACAGTGTTTCTGGCTGCTTTTCAAAATTTAACATTTTTTCATTTTTAGATACTGATACACCCCCACACACACATACACAGCTTGTCTCCAGACTGAACTCTGACATCGCCTCAAGGGAGACTTTAGCCCCAGCACAGTGAGAGAGAGACGAAATTTCCTGAGAGAGGGGGAAAGAAAAAGAAACATGAAGCAATACAGCTACTGAAAACTGTTCCTATTTAAACAAATGGAACGAGAAGCCAAAAGTCCTTTTATACCTTCATGATCATTTTTGTGTCACTGCGTTGTGAACTTCAATGGGCTTTTCGCACTTGATGCCACATTTGAAGCTGCAACATGAGATTAAAGATGAGCCTTGGTGTTTTCATTGAAATGGTTAGCAACATATTTTTGTCACATCTTACAATCCCTCAACATTAAAATCAGACAGGTGATTTTTTCCATCAGTGGAATAATCATCACAGAAGATTAATAATACACAGAGCGTATTTCTTATGTCACTTCTTTAATACACAGAGAGTACACAGGTTTTGGAGCACGCAGGCATTTGTCAGTATTGTTTTACTTTATAATTTGAAAGCTGCATACTCACACATTGGCGCTGCCCCGCACAAACACACTCTTGTGCCAATAACTAACAGGGCCACTGGAGCTGTTGAGGTTTACATGCCTTGTACAAGGGCACCTTGATGGCTCAGAGACTTTAGAGCATCTTGCATCCACGTTCCCTGCCAAGCCTTCCCTGCCTGCCCCAAGGACTCACTGACAAACCACTGATGTTGAAATGACTCATTGTTATTGCACCATAATGTTTAGTCTTAATATTTGGTATGTAAACCCATTGGCGAGTGTCCTCCCTTCCTTTTTTTTTTTTATCATATTGTTTTAGTTAGCATTCTGGCGGCAAGACTTGGCAGCTGTGCTCACATTGTGCCCTTCACAAGTAGGCTGATTATCTGGCACATTAAAATGAGGGAATGACTGTTTGACTTTTATAATGATGGCAATGAAAATGAGAGTATGGGTCAGCCCTGTGGAGAAGCTTTGGACGCATTACAAATGGTAGTTATGAGAGCTGGGAGCAACATACAGTGGACAGTGCCATTGCTAAGCAAGGCAGATGAATAATGCAGAGCTGAACAACCGTTTGACATGTATTTTGCTTCCTTTGGCACAGAAACGTTGCTTTTTGGCCCCACAGAGGAAAAAAAGGAACACATCTAATCTCTATGAATATTGCATGTCATGCATCGTCATGGTTTAAGCTCACTGAGGTTTTTTGCTGGGTCATGCTAGCAGCCTCCAGTTGCGGCGAGCAGCTTGGCTCGTCATTCTGCCTCATCTGCTTCTTCAGTG
>OMNW01035025.1:0-12353 GCA_900303245.1 Selene dorsalis | reverse complement strand
TACACTATGCTAAATGCTGAGCACTGTTCTGTATCTTATCATAATATTTAATACATTTTAACCAAGAAATTTCAGGTATGAAAAAATTCATTTTAATTTGCGATTCAATTCTTAGTCACTTGGATTATTAGCTACCACATATTTAGGCTACATCATTTACGCTTTTTATACACACCCCTAATTTCTAGCTGCTCACCTCAGCCTGATGAGCCAGGAACTTAAAGGGGGGAAAATAAGCAGACTTGGGGTGTAAAGGTTAAATACTAAGCACATTATATTAAATCAGAGTTCTAAGACGGCTCCTGTAAAATGTTTCTGTGCTACACTCAGTAGGGAGTGCATTTTATGTTTGGACAAAATAAATAAAAAAAGCACTCAGGTAATAAATTGGTTTTTGCACCGGAGCCCTCAATTTTTACATTTTAATGACTGGAATAATTTGTCTATTTTCTGAAGATGTTTTCCAAGCAAAGGTGTGGAAAAATAAGGTCAAAGTGGGGCTCCTCAGCTCTCACTACTTGAATGCATCACAGACGCAGATAAGTAGACGAAAGGAGAAACCAGTGACTCAAGGGGAAGATCCTTAAATGTTTTGTTGCAGAGGGAAGCGGAGAGCTTGATGAAGTTGGAGAGGCACAAATAGGAAAGAAAGAGGAGGGCAAGTGTCTGACCAGATCTGCGTTGATGCGGAGGGACAGGCATAAAGAGATAGTCAGAGAGGAGGACGAGGGAAAAGATGAAAAGAGGAGGCCATGTGCGCATCCTGAGAAGATTAGACAAACAGGAGTGGAGGAGATGGAAGCTTATTTTAACATGCCATTAGAAATTGCTTTAAAAGAACAATCAAATTAAATACCGAATCTGTAACGGCACGCCCGCCTCCCTTTCTCCTCAAAGCATCCTTGGTGTCAGATTCGGTTAGCGTCCTCCCGACATGACTGGGGAGTGACATGACCGGCCATCAGCTAGCGCTCTGGAATCAGCTGTGCGTGAGTCAGCCGCCTGCTGCTGCTTCCCCCTGCGGAGGGAAAGGTTTGGGGGTCAGTATGACAAAGAAACTGAACTCATACCAGCGCTGATTCACTTCACATGTCAGCGCGGACGCCGCTGACACGGTTTTGTTGTCTTTGATGGGTTGGAGGTGAGGAGTCCATAGGGGAGAGGAGGGAAAGGTAAAGGGGAGGTGGTGTACTGTTGCACTGTTTGCTGGTGAAACATCTGTCAATTGTGTAAGTCCCAAACACTTTTTCTTCCACATTTGTGGTGCATGCGTGTTTATCCTTTCTCTCTTTTCTTCTTTCTCTCAGCCTGTCTGTGTCACTCCCTTCGCTATGAGTTCATGCCGTGCCTCTGTTCTTGGCTCTTTGCTTTGCTAAGACAGAACCTCAGGGCAGGTTCTCTAGTTGTACAACAGGAGGGCTTTACACACACAAACACACAAAAACGCATACTCAGGCACACAGGTTTACACACACACATTTACACACACACATACACACACCGCCTGATTGATTTTTCATTGCCTGTTGAGGCATAATGTGTCCCAAAGTGTTTGCGTTTGTTTTTGCTGGGAGAGCAGAACTGTCCATCGTTTGTGCTATCGCACCTGGGAATGAATGTAAAGCTGAGATAGAAGGAAAAGGTAGGAGAGGTGACACCTGGGAAATTGAAATGGTACTAAGGAAGAGGAGTCACCAAAAAAAAAAATAAAACACTAACCCAAAGGGGGTAAGGTCCTTATTTCAAAGAAGACAGTTTGTTGTTAGATAAGAAAATAAGAGAAGGCAGAGAAACTTAATAAAGAATACTTTCTCCAATCATGACTCTGATATTATTTCTCCCTATTTCGCTGCGTTACCCCCAGAGAGCAGTGCTAAAGAGATAGCAGGCACAGTAGAGAGCAAGAAGGAGAGGCATACAGATTAATGGAGAGTACGTGTGTGTCTGTGAGCAGGAGAGAGACAGTGGAAAAAAAAAGGAATAACAATGATGTTTGCAACAACATAATCCCTGAATGAAAGGAAATTTTTAACGTGTGGGTGTGTGTGTGGGTGTGTGTGTGTGTGTGTTTGTGTGTATTGCTCAAGCATCGCTTGTTAAGACCTTCTTAAAAGTGCACTTTAAGATTTCTTTAGAAGATACATGAGCTGCAGAAAATCACTTCAAATAACTTTTGCTTTTCATTTTTTCTCCATGTGAGTTGGTTTGCGTTATAAATTAAGTGTGTCTTTGCACATGGCAGGTTCAGCGAGAGGTTACCCACAAGGATGCAGACAGCTGACAGTGAACTGTCTCCTCAGTCTTGTTATTTATTATATAATTTTAGTCTGATTCAGTAGCATTTCATCCCATTTTTTAATTTTAAAAGGAACTCAGTGTAACATAAAAAAAAACTATACAAAGTGTTAGTCAAGTATTATAAAATACTTAATTCCTCATTTATAGTGCATTGATACAAATTAGTATGTAATTTACACAGATATAAATGTTTGACTCCATTACCACAGTCATCTGTTTTATGGTTTATAATAAGGATTATGTTTTCATTATATATGTGCCTTTACAAGATTTATGCTGCAGTTAAACATGCAGTCATTTAAATATGTACTAATGGTTAGTGAGTGTGTTAGTGCGTTACATACTAATTATTGTCAGTGTAGGAAGAATGTTCTATAAATTATGAATTAACTAATGCTTTAAAGTGTGTGGTTATTTGAAAGAGTTACCAAACTCAGACATGCATAACAGTGTTCAACAAGTGTTCATATTTAACATTGAGAAAACACTTGTTATTGATCACATGAGAGGCTGTATGACTGTATGGATGTATGGAGAGGTCACCATGCAGGAGCAGCAGTCAGACCTGTTGGATTTTTGATGACTAAAATAATGTGGAGATATAGTTTGTCCAACTAACATGTGTTTTTTAAGAGGATTCATAAAATATAAAATCATTATCAGCTGATGTTACTCCTAGTTTTCTCCAGCCTTGGTCACACTCTCATTTGCCAGATAGGATTATGCCGACATCCGTCTTGTGCTGGGAGCCAGTCGATTGCTGATGTTAATGGAGTCCATTTCTGATCTAACGTTAGCCAGTGTTGCACACTATTAGCGCTGTCGGGGAGCGGAGAGAGTCAGAGAGGCAAGGCACTTGGGATCGCACATAAACATCAATTCTTGGGATTTTGCCAAAGAGTGTGTCCTTTACACAGAGAACAGCCCACAGGCTGTTCCAGGCAACGGAGGAAATCAGTGGAAGCTCTCATTATAGTTATGCTGCAATCCATTCACACATTGGCAATAAAAAAAGTCATACAAGTACTGCTTCATGTTCTTTCGTATAGTACTTTTAATCTTTAGTGACATTTAAGTAAAAAATATCAGACATTTCTTAAATGTTGTATTTTTGAAGAGACTTTCTTTTTCCTACGGAGGAACAGACAATGCTGCGCATCTTGGGGATTTTACATGTTCCAGAGTTTGTTTATTTTAAAAACCATTTGTTTGTTCTTTACTTTTTAATTTTAATCTTTTAAGATGATGATGTTGTAAATCAAACATTATTCAATTTTTTTTTTTTCTTTTTATGCAAAACAAAGGCTTAAGCTTTCATTGCACTGTTTTCAATTTAGTAACATCTCGCTGTACTCATTGTACCTTTCATCTTTTTAAATAAACATGAAAAAAAAAGTTGTTCTGACCCGTGGCACACTAAGGCTTCAGCATCTCTGAGGCTGTTTTTGTGACTCATACAGCCATGCAGCAGAAATAGTTTAGAAAACTAGCACAGCTAATTCTGATCTTCCTTTTCATTGATAAATTGCTCAAAAGCGATGTTGCAGCTGCCTGACCTCTTAGTTTGCATGATGTGTAGTGCACATGCAGCTATGAGTGAGTCAGATATTGGCATAGACTGATCCTGATAGTGGGGTGAATCTGTCTGCTTCTGCACTTATTCATAGTTTGGTGCAGAGCCATAAATTCACAGTATTTTTGAACATAGTTGTGATTGAAGTTTCCATTTTAAAATGCAGACTTGTTGTCGAACAAAACGCTGTGGTTGTGTTTGTGTTGTGTTAAGACAAACCTGCCCTAATGATTACAAAACTAGTAATATAAGCTGCTTTTAAAACGATCAAATTCATATTAAAATGTGTATTTATTATTGTTATTTATTATTATCATCATTTGGATAGTAGAAAAGAAGCCTTAATTAAGTTGTTGACTCGCAAAATTACAGTTGTACTGACTGTACGCTCTTATTTGTTTTAAAAGTACTCATTAAGGAGCATGTGTTTAAATTCATGACAAGGTTGTCAGTGGGAACATTGTTCAGAAAATTAGCACTCCATCTGCACTCGTTTGAAACCACGGCTGTGTTTGGAGCTGTTTACCAATTTTACAAGTTTATTAATTCTGCACTGGGACATTATAGTCATATTAGCACCACTGTGTCCTGTCAACACTGTGAATGCACCAGCCACTCTAGCTATGTACTTGTCAAAAGTGAACGCACCCAGGCTACCTGGGCTCAGTCCTTACTGCAGCGGTCCTCGGTTCTTGAACTGCTTGTCATCCACTCTCTCTCCTCCCAGCTCTCCTGTCACTTTCTCACTGTCCCCAAGGAATTTACACACAAACACACACAGGGACGTACAGTAGCTGACACTGTGAAACATGCTGTGTTCAATTATTATTGACCACAGAATAAGTTGAGTTGAATTTAAAGGCATTTTTACAGGGCAGTTACTTAAACCAAATCTTTTCTGTGATGTCACCTTGAATGCAAACTGGAAACACAAATGGTGCAATGGTGAACTAAACACTCTGTTTTGTTTTGTTTTTCCCCAGAGTGAGGACAGGTTGAGGAAAATGATAGACAGGTGAAGCTGTAGAAAAATCTAGGGTTACCTGAGTGGAGATGTTTCTGTCCCCACAACTGATTGATGTACAGTGTAGTGAAAATCCTGGTATTTGTGTTTGGTTTAATCCAGATATGTCCATCAGCTGAGGTAAAGTCAGGTGTACCAGTCTTTATTCTTCCTCTGCAGCCCTGTATGAAACACATACAGTGTGTGTATAGCTGTGTATTTCCTCTCCGCTGCATTTCTCCTTAACCCTGATCCTGTTTCTACGTGGTTCGAGAGGATTAGCATCATGGTGATCCTGCTCAACTGTGTGACACTGGGCATGTACCAGCCTTGTGAGAACATCGACTGCACCTCAGACCGCTGCCAGATACTGCAGGTAAGTCTGTGTGTCTGTGTGTGTGTGTGTGTACAAACAACAACATGTCAGCGCACTGATGAAAAGATCGGACAAAACGATCAATTATATGACACAAACTCAGAGCAGCTCACCACTCTTCTTGTCACTGTTCCTCAAGCTGCGGTGCAAGCACACTGCAGCTCCATTATATCCCTCCTGGAAGGTTTCTCTTTCCTCCTGCTCTCTGAACAGGGAATTGAGACTTAGTTTGTATTAATATAGTCTTGCAGAGCCACATATGGTTCCTACTTTATGATGAGAATGCACTTGACAGGTGCCGGCAGATGAAACTGTGGTCATTGATGGCCAATGAAGCTTCACCCACGGGTTCTTTATTCTAATTTTGCTGCAGTTTGTTATTTAAATCATCAGTTACCGACCTGGGGTCCGGGCCCCCTTCAGGGGGGGTGCCAGAAATCTCAGGGTGTCCACAGGGCTTTGTCTGTTCTGAGGTTGTGAGGTTATCAAATCCCAATAACACATCCAATTGGATAATCAAAATGATCTACTATGTACTAACCCTAACAAAGAGGTAAGGAGCAAACACCTACATCTGTTTATTTTTGTAAATTAAAAATTGTAACTGATCACTTTATTCTTTTGATGCGTCTGTGCAGGAAGGGGTTGTGGATGGGGGGAATAGCAGGGGGACTTCAAAGAAAAAAGGCTGGGAACCACTGGTTTAAATCAAGGTTTTTTGGTTATGTCTCATTCAAAGTCATTGTTTCTTCTTCATAGCTGTCCCCAGACAATTAGCTCTGTACTGTATCTGCACAGGTGGACACAGGTCTGATATTTCTCATTATCAAAGATTTCATATAACAGGAAACAGTCTTTTCAGATTTCGCCTACTGCTTGTGGAGTTGATTGATCCCATTGATAAAGGTGTTATTAACAAGTTTTTACAATCTGCATCCATAGATATTATAGTACTTCATTATTTTTTTTGGCAAATTGCTAATATTTCCCCTTTGTTTCTGTTTGTAAGCTGTGTTGGGCTGATGTGGGTTATGTGTTGCTGACTTGGTGATTTGCCAACTGGCCGAGGATGCGGTGTGTACCTCTGGGATTGTAATTGCTTTTCATTGAAGGAAAATTTGGCAGGCTCAATTCCAGGTGTGACAAGAATGACCTCATTCTGCCTCCCACGCTTTTTGTTTACGATTTGTTCAATGTCCCCTGACATTGAAAGTCCATGTATGGCTACCTGGAGGTTTCTTTCGCTAGTTTTTCCTTATGTGCTGTCGCCACAGTATGTTGACTCATTGTGCTGCTGTATCTCACCTGCCTACAGCACATTAGGATGGATTATAATATAAAATAAATCCCCTTAGACCAAACTATAATAGGTTTATTAATCTCAGATTTTCTCTTGACTGTGCAGAGATTTCAAAGAAGGACTCGCTGCTGCTGTTTAAAGACTGTGTGACATGTCTTCCTGCTTCACTGTCTCTCATCCCACCTCCTTTTCCAGCACCATCTTCCTCCTCCCTATGTTCCTGTTCTCCAATCCTACACATTCTCTCTCTCTCTCTCTCTCTCTCCTTCCCTCCACTCTTTGTCTCTCTAACAAGCATATTGTCTCCCCAGGTAGTGTGAGGGGTCCTGTTCTGGTGGTTGCTAATGGTAACAGGAGGGATTTTGCTGACAGGGCTTAGATAGTTAGAGTGGCCCTCTCATGCCTCCCTGGCCCTCTTTGAAATACAGTACCCCCACCTCACTTCCTGGAGAAAAAGGAGACGCAGTAATAACCACAAACAATGTATACATCCACATCCAGGCTCCGCTCAGATGGCTGTTAAGGGATCTTGCAGGAGTTAAATTGGGATTTCGAGTCTTAGACCTCAGGGATTAAAAGCCTTGGGGGGGCAGGGGACTTGGGTCCATGTGGTAGACGATGATTTGCTACACCTTGGTCAATAATTTAAAATACAATCAAAGTTAAACTTACAGCCAGAAGCTGCGGTTTAGGATGGAAATTGTACCTAAGGCAGTGAAGGTCCTCTCCAGTCGGCCCCAATTTACTTCCTGTCTGTATTTGCATAGTCATTTCTCGCAAATGGAAAGTTGTTATTCTACCTGAACTGGACTCGGATGGGACTTATTATACCTTTAAATCAGGAGCTGTTCAAGCTTTTTAATAACGCTTCAGAGGTTCAGAAAACTCAGTGACACTTTGTAGAAAGACTCTGTCAGGTATTTCGTCTCCTGTCTTACTTGTCTCTCAGTGAGAAATGAACGTTTGTCCTCGTGGTGCCTTCGGTCTGATACACCGATTAATCTCGTCAGTCATTGGCTCCAAAAGTAGACGAGGAGACACATGCATTATTTTATTTTAAATGGTACCATTACAATCCTGATGACCTACTTACCACGTCCTCTCCTCCTGCCAAATAAGCAGCATGGTGACAGCATATGAAGTAGTTTCCACCACAGCTCCTATTTCAAATCATGAAAGGGCCCATCACAAGACAGCCTCAACCTCTTTACAAATCATGTTGACGATGAAATCTGATAGGCTGACTGAAGAGCAAGCCGGCAGTGGTGACAAATAACAATGATGAATTCATTCCCCTTTCAGTCAGCGCAGAGCGCAACAGGGATCCAACTGGTGCAGCCAATGTCGGATTACATGTGAAGCGTGCAGCCTGCATTATTTATCAAAACATCATTTAAACAGCATGTGAGACTGATCGTCTCATGGTTCCCATTGCTTGCTGCCAGCTCTGTATGCTGGCTGTGTGTGAACCCATGCTTTTGTGAGGTGTGTGTGTGCGTGTGCATGCGTGCGTGTTTGCTTGTGAGCATGTGTGTGTGAATGAATCACTGAGCACATATGTCTACTTCAAATACATTACAGCACAGAGTCATGTCCACACTAAGTTGCACACTAAAAAAAAAAAAAACACTCAGCACAGTTTTATACATTTAAGTTTTTCCTCACACATCATGAATTTGCTCTCTGCTGTTAAAGATTCAGTCCCTACAGATAACAAATAGTGTGGAACATCCATCTCTTTATTCTCGCTATTTCTGAATAAAAAAGGTGCTAGTGCATGAATAAATCCACAAAATTTCACACACCATTTGTCTCATTGAATGTGGTCTATAGATGAAAGCAGCATCCCACAATTGTTCATCAGTGCTCCTCTTTAGCTGACGTTTATTACTCCTGGTTGCCCAAACGCGCCACATATCAGTGTTTTCTAGCCTGCTGTGGGTTATTGTTGAGTCTCTAGTTTGACATTTAACTTTTGCCTGAAACCTGGAAAAGGTAATAACCTTAAAGCACTTGTGGAGAATTGTTTTCCCATTGCAGTATGTGTATTGGTTTGTGGTATGTGATTTGAGTGCACAGACTCTTATTCTCAGGGCATAGTTACTGTGCTTCAGCAGCTTACAGCAGCACTCAGCTCAAGTGTTCTAGTGAAAACCTGCTTTATATTTATCTCTGAATTCAGTTGCATGAACCCATTATATTTGTATTAGAGCTTGTCAATCGATTCAAATATTTAATTGCGATCAATTGCATGAGTGTCCGTGATCATAGTGTCTATTTAATTTGTTCAAATTGTACTTTAAAGGAGTATTTTTTAAAGGGATAATACGGCGTAAGTTTAACCCATGGTCTAACGCACCGTGAGACAGAGTAGATCACCCCTTGGAGAGATCAAGTTTGCCCACCACAGACCTCTCTAGTTGTAGCGCCTTGAGCACAGACAGCCAGATAGCAAAATACTGCTGTCTTTGTAGCCAAGAGCCAACCGCAATCAAAAAAGCCACTCATAGCCACAAATAATGCTCGGAACAGCACCATACTTCATCAACAGTACAAATAGGGTCCCAGCACATAATACGAGGCATCAAAGACCTGCTAGCTTTAACTGGTTTCTATTGAAAAGAGACAAAAACAGAACTCACCCACTCTCCTCCATCCGCTTTCTGGTTGTGGGAAAGCCATGACAAGTCATGTGTGGGTGAGGTCAAAGCCCGATGTAAAAGAACAGACTCCTAAACGCATGTCAAAAAAATAGCTGTGTCAAAAGGAATCTGTGTTTATGCATTATAATTGTGTTAACTTTGACAGCCCTGGCTGAATGCCCTGGCACGTTTGCCTCATAATGCATTGTTGCCTTGAGACTTTAACTGGGCTTTAACCTCTACCACATATCTATTGTTTGAAAAGTAATTTGTGTGGATGAACATTCTTTCATTAATGCCATATTAACAGGATCCAATTTGGAAGAGTGTAGCGCCATGCGTGTGGAGGGGTGTCACACTGGTTGGGGATGGGTGACAGTTTTGGAGCAAAGAACAACGCTTGTCATCATCAAAAAGCCAAATTATGACCAATGACTTATTAATCAGCAGCCATAGCTTAATTTAAATTTCCAGGCCTTGAAAATCTCTGTGTCAAGAGGTAGCAGCTTGAGTTAGATGTGGTAGGAACATGTAACAAGGCTAGCAAACACAGTCATACAGCCTAGAGCAAAGCATTAGGAAAGAATTTCATTCCCAAAATACAATGGGAGGTTTAGCTAGTGATCTGAACATAATAACACAAAGAGGACATGGCAGAGATTTGGACTTGTATGACTCTCTCTATCTCACTGTCTCGTCTCTCTCCATCTTTTTGTTTTCTCTGAGGTTTGACCTGGATCTATTTTACTTTCTTTTGTTTTTTTTTTTGTTTGTTTTCCTATTCACTTCTTACTTCTCTGATTCAGAGGAGCTGAATTGTGGGTCGGTTCGCATTTGTGTTTTTGTGTGGTGTTACTTTGGCAAAGTTTCAAATAACAAGTGCACAAGGAGACATTTGCCTGCTTTAGGCCATTCATATCACAATGTTAACAGCAAACTTCACATAAGCACACACACAAGTACACAAATTAGCCTTGAACATCATTTGTTCTTATGATAGTGTGCTTTTCGGTTGGAATCGTTTTTTTGTAAAAGGTTGGTTGGATAAGAAATAACTCATTTACTGATATGGAAACTAGTTCACTGTTTGTTTATAGGTGTTTGAATAGATACAAGGTTTTATAATACATTCATTGTCAGACTCAAAAGTTGGCTTTAGATATGAGAGGCTGGTGTGTGTGCTTCAGGCCATCTCTCAGTGTGTGCTGTGGCACTTTCAAACATAATAGTTTTTTCCTTTATCTAAAGCCCAACTGTTAACAACTAAATAGTTTTTCTTTTTTGTCAAGGCAACTTGTTTTCAGCAGAGATTGCAAGTTCTTCTCATTCACTAAGAATTTGAGTTGGGTAAAAAAAAAAAAAAAAAAATGCACAGGGAACACTCTGACAACATCTTGAACCCACTAATTTCATGAGCACACGAGAGAGAACAGATGTCTGGCTCATGTGTTTCAAGCAAAACTATATCAAACGCAGCTTCTTTTGATCACACTTTCTTGCATCTTTATCTCCCTCTGTCTTCCTGCAGGCCTTTGATGCTTTCATCTACATCTTCTTTGCATTGGAGATGGTGGTCAAGATGGTGGCTCTTGGGATATTTGGCCAACGCTGTTACCTGGGGGACACCTGGAACAGGCTGGACTTCTTCATCGTCATGGCTGGGTGAGCAATGTTATCAGTGTGAATCATACAGAAGCTTCTATGTCATAAGCTTAAGGGAAGATTCTCAAAGTCAAGGCATAATCAGGGGTAAAATAAGTGACCATTTTACTCATTGTGCTGTCATAAACTAAAGTTTGTGACTGAATTGGTTCACTTTTGATTAAACTTTGAGTTCTGTATGAGAACTTTTCAATAATAATTTGGTTTCTACCTGCTCTGATTGAAACAGTCTGAAGCATATTATCAACAAATATTTGTGCATTGCTTTTCTAACCTCCAATAACACTGTCAAGTGCTGTTAAACGCAACATTTTTTCATTCACTCCAGGCATTTTAACATTTTCTCCTTGCGAGTCTTGGTGGTGCTGATGATGCAGGATGACAGGTCACTAAAACTGTCTGTCCATGCAACATGTTTGTAACATGTTTCATGGCTGGAGTGTGAACACTAAACAGGCTAGAAGTGAAAAGCTGGGGGAAGTGAAGAGAATAACACATTGTCAGTCACATTTTTTATCCGCTAATTTGCGTATCAGGAAAGTTCATACAATACAAATCTAGGTCTTTGCTGTTCACACAATTCTTTATTAAGGGCACAGTGTGTAACTTATTTGGCTTTTTATTAGCAAAAACTAAATATTGCTTTCATATTTACCAAAGTCTAATCACAATCGCATGCAAATGAAAGCTTTCTTGTAGCTCAGAATGAGTTGTTTACAAATCTTTGAATACAGTAGCCGAAAGGGGACAAACTAGGTGAGCGCCGCTCATTTCGTTTAATAAACGGACCGCTCCAGTTTGACTGTAGCCGCTTACGGAGCTAACGGCACCAACGGACCTTACAGACCTAACAGCGTTAACGGCTTAATTAGTTAACTTAACAGGTACTCGCCAATACCGATGTTGTCATTTCCGATACTAGTTTAGGAATCAGAACAACTCTACTATTAGGAATGAGACACTCATAACCTCTGACTGATAACCTATAACGTATCGTAATATGGTTTACATCTTCACCTCATCGCTTGATGATCCTGAACTACTCTCAGTTTTCTCAGTCGTGGAAGACACCATTTCCGCAGAAGTTTTTTGGTCCTCGGGGGCCACCATCACTTTGCTGACAGGAGGGGTGAGTGCGACAGGAGAGTGAGCGCTGCAATCTAGAATCTGAATGCTAGATGTCACAGTTTCCTTCCCATTTCACACTATACCTTTAAATGATAGTCATTCATGAAAATATATTAAGGTGACTCTGACTCTTGCATATTTGGCTGATCAGCCAAGTAAAATAGTTTGGTAGGCAGACGAGTTTGTGAGAGACACTGTCAATTTACAAAAACATTTGTAACACATGCCCACAAAAGCTTACATATCTGTAGTCACACACACACACACACACACACACACACACACACACACACACACACACACGAGGATACACACCCTTTGGCCCACATACAAGGCGGCCAGAGGGATGCTCCTGTCCAATCACTGTCCGC
>OMNW01035024.1:30917-56576 GCA_900303245.1 Selene dorsalis | reverse complement strand
AAAAGGACACATCACTCGTCGGTATGGTAACGGTAACAGGTGACTGTTACTGTGCGTCTGCCCCAACTCTGCAGCAGCAGCAGGCCGCTCACCGTCACTGAAACACTCAATGGAGTCTCCGATTAAATATGCTGAGCTGTGAGCATCGTATTGGTAGAGCATGCTGTTATTACCCTGATAGTTCTTACCTATATCGGGATATCAAATTTTGTCCATATCGCACAGCACTAAATGCAATAGAGTAAAGATAAAAGGCCCATAAGAATTTCATCATACCGTCTGTTAAACAAGCAACAAACAGAAAAGTGCCTGCGCCTTATGGTGTCTTTGACACCCAAAATGTTTGGAGATCATTACTGCAGAAGAGGCGTGAAGTGTAGGAACTTATCTAGACTGGGGTTTATTGTGAATTTAAGTCCTTTCTTGTCATGCAACTGTCACAAAATGAGACC
This sequence comes from Selene dorsalis, assembly GCA_900303245.1. Taxonomy (NCBI): domain Eukaryota; kingdom Metazoa; phylum Chordata; class Actinopteri; order Carangiformes; family Carangidae; genus Selene; species Selene dorsalis. The sequence continues at coordinate 56,124 of OMNW01035024.1, read as the reverse complement.
ACAATGCTGTGCATCCTCAGGAAGTGTACACACCTGAAGCAGTCATGTTGTGTGTGTTCTTGTATTATCCCTGCCGACGGCAGAAGAGGTCATGTTGTCACTTGTGTCAGCAGGATTACATAAACACTACTGAGCTGATTTGTACTGAACTTGGTGGAGGGATGGCTTAGGGATGGTGTATGTTTTTTGTAGGGGTGCACCCATTTTTCTGGCCGATACAGATTTTTATATACACCTTCAATATTCAAATCTTATATTATTGAAAAACAACACCCGTGAAACAATACAATACTCACTTGTTGTTTTAACTGCACATGAGGTAGTTCTCTCAAATATAAATGAAAACAATAGAGCGTTGCTGTCAAACCTACTAAATTATATCAGTTCCTTTAGTCTTTCATTCTTCACATCTTAAAACAAACACAACTTGTGCAACAGGTTACACTGCAGACCTGCTTTGAGCCTCTTACCAACAATAAAGTGCACAGCAGTATTCTGCACATGTGCAGACGTCACCTGGTGGGCGTGCCTGTCAGTCAGCCTCTCTCACAGCAGAGCAGAGGGGGACAGTGGCTGACATTCAGACCTTTGAGGAGTCAGATTCGATCGGTCGATAATATCGGTTTCACATAAAAGAATCGGCCGATCGCTGATCCCGCAAAATTAAGGAAATCTGCACCAATTGATTGATGCACCCCTAGTTGATTGACATGGGCCTTGGTGGAGGTCTCTTTGACTGCCCATTTTGTGTTGTGGTGAAAAGAGGAAATGTTCAGGAAACAACCCACAAAAACTGCAGGGCAGGACAGTGAAGTGTCCTTGTGCAGGCTGTTAATCGTGTTGTCCCACTGACTATAACTATGTTCTCTAGTGACACTAAGACTAAGCTGCCATGACAACCCCAGATGCTCCAGGTGACTATACAGAACCCTGTGCTTCTTGAAAATCACTTTCCTGTTTCCTGAAATGTTACAACCCTTGCTGTAAAGAGCTTTTAGCCAGCTAGGCTTAACAGAGATCAACCCTATTAACCCCAGTGATAATCCTCTGCATGCAGGGCCACAGAACATGACTGGTCTTACAGTTTAGGTTATTTCCCTGGCCTGGCCTGCTCCTTTTCTTTCATCAGCAACACCCTGCAGGAGCTTTTCATAAGAATGCTGCATATAAGCAGTCAGTCTGCTCAGGTGAAAAGAGCTGTGACAAAGTATAAACTTGTGAAGAAATGTTTTTCGTGGAGGTTTATGACATGTTATGACATTTCCTCTTTGCCCCTCTTTGCAATTTCAGTTCAGTTTCATCATGTGAAAGTTCTGTTTCTCACTCTTTCTCATATTTGAATCTTTTAAAAAGATATATTTTTCCACCCTTGCTTGCCTTTTATTAGCTAGGACAGGAGAGATATGACAGGAAACAGGGAGAACGGGGGAACAGACACACAGTAAATGATGATCCCAGTCAAACCGGCGATCTCCTGCATGGGGACTAGAGGCCTTATGGGACATACTCTCTGATCCACCGGAGCACCCCCATCTTCATCTTCTTTTAATAAGTCTCCTTTTATGGTTTCAATTATTTCATTTTTGTTTAAATGAGCTGCATTTTTAACGTCTTAGTATTTTGTTGTTTTGATAGACAGCATTGGACCTTGTGTGCTTTCACTGACCTCCCTCATCTGTGTGTGTACAGTACATACTCTTTACAAACACGCACACACTTCCTTCCTTATTTCACTCACTTCGCCAGCCTAATTTCTTTTCCAGCTGTGTGTTTTCATCAAATACTTTCCAGACTCGGCTGCTCTGTGACAAACACTCACAGAGATCCTATTCTTAGCTGTTAGCATTTCACTGTGAAAATGTTGACTGTCAGTACTTGACATTTTTTCCCTTACTGGCTTTTGACTTCATCTCCAACAACACCTTACAGTTCTCTCAGCCCAGCCTGTCCTCTCTTCCTTCTCTCTCTCCACCTTCATTCCAGACAGATTGGAAACACAGCTGTCCATGAGAACCTGTTTTATATTAAGACAGAAGTGTAATGGCAGAACACTTGTGCTTTTTCAAAATCCTTTTTGTCTTTTTCTGTGGAGAGCTAAATGAGCTCCTCTGTGAGCTGAAATTACTTGCTATTAGTCGGTATTTTGAGGATGTTTTCAAAAACAGATTCAGATTTCCGAGCAGGGAAAACTGCCCTTTGGCTCTGTGCACGTTCTGCATTTAACAGCTGAGACCATTTGTGACAAGTTCACTTTCAGACACAAAGGATTCACCAGTCAGAGTGAAAGGGCTCACATTGCACCAGTGTACTCTCTCCTCTGTCTCCCTCTCAAACACACACATACGCTCGCCGTTCAAAAGCATGGGTCATTCATAAACCCAGCGCAAAAACAAAATGTCCCAGTAACATTATTATTACAAATTAGGGTTGTGTTGCGTGCCTTAATCACACTGTGGATGAGATACACTGACGAGTAGAGAAAAACCACGGGGATCACTGAGTCAGAAATATGTTTGAAGTGGTCCCTCTCTGTCAGTAGTTAACAGACAGTGCTCAGCATCCACTCTGTTCTCATGTGACACCAGGACACAGGACCGCAGAAACCGAGCCGGTCTGCGGGAGGGCAAGCAGGTCAGGACGCCTCCAACAGCCATAGGTAGATCATGTACCGTACCTTTTCAATGCTGTGAGTGGGGGATGGGGTATACTGTCCAATCACACACAATGCCCCGAGGCCAGGACCCCCCCCACACTAAAGTTCTTCGCAATCCCCTTTCTCCACAGTCTTATGTTACTGCAGGATTTAAAAGCTGTCAATCAGGTGTACGGCTAGTTGACTGATGGACAAGAGACTGGAGCATTGATATGTACCTGGATGTTGATCTTGATATTTAAAAAGGTTTTAAATTGTCTTTATTTCCACGACTTTTCGGTGTATTCTACATGGCTGGACAAAAAAGATATGAAACAAGTTTTTGGGGGCATGTACTGACTACCTCTGATAATCTATACAACTGTATACACCAGAGGAAGGTTACAATATTTCTCTCTGAGCAGGTAATATAAGTTTGAAACTGTCAGTTTGTGGAAGTTGCAACACAGACAGGCTGCTTGTTTTGGGAGTGTTGTTCTGAATTTTTTATATTATGTCAGCATTTTTTTTATGTCATCTGTACAGAAATCCACTCATCAGCTGCATTGTCAGTCAATATGACTACCTCTGTGTTTCCCAAGACTTCCCCACGTCCTTCTCCCTCTGGAGGGCTGAGGAGGGCAGAAACCTTTCGCTCAGCACGCTATCTAGCTGAAAATGAGGAACAAATGTGGCTGAAAACAAATAAAAAGAAGGGCTGAGAGTATGTGGTTCAGATGTCTCTCAGCTGGGTTTTCTCAGGCTGGTCCTTCAGGTCGCTCTCTCTCCTCGTGTCCAGCTCAGTGACCACAACATCAACAAAGGCAGCTGAAGCATTAAAGGACTAACTCAACATTTAAACGTTTAAACTGAACGTGTTGTTGAATGTGTAGCACTTGAATCAACATCTCAGTATTTAAGCTGCATTATTTACTTTCTGACTGTCAGCATGGAACTCACATTGCTCCTTAAAAGGGGGCAGAGCAGCTGGTGGTTTGAAGTGTCCTTGGGCGAGATGCTGAATCTACTTAGATATCAGCTTAGATATCAAGTCTGTGTGTGTGTGTGTGTGGCTACAATGAATGTGTGAATGGGTGAATGTGACTTACAGTATAAAGCTCTTTGAGTGGTCTTAGAGACTAGAGAAGTGTCCATTTACCATTTACCACAGCATTTAATGTTGGTAAGCTCTCTGCTCTATGATGTTGTCAGCGGCTGATGTAACTGTGTTTTATTGATCTCCATGCTTGTTGCTACATGCCCAGCATCCATTTGTATTTATGAATGAAATGATTAGCATTTGGTAGTCAAAGGTCAAGGTCATTATTATGGCGGAGGCAAACAACTGTGTTTTCAGCAGGAATGTACAAAAAGCACTGAACCAATTCAAAGAAACTGGAAGAAACAAAGGTGGTAATATTGCATTCATACAACATGTTGTCACTCTGTGTGCTTCTCCAGGAAGAACTCAAAGATTTGATTTGATTAGAGGACAGTTGTCTGAAAGCTGATCCTCGATAGGCAGGGGTACCCACCTGCACAGATTACTTTAAATTTCACCATAAAGTGCGAGCAGGACTGCAGGCCTCTCTCTGCTCCCTGCCCTCCTCTTCCTCTCTCCCTCAGCTCCCAAATTTACAGGCTGCAGGATTGTTTTGGGCTCTGTTGCACCCTGGGAAGACTGTACGGAGGCATGCAAGGCCACAGATTATCCTTTTGAAAGACAAGCTCTTAACAAGGGTTCATTTGTGTTCACAGGCCCAAGGATTTTAAATCTCTGTAGCTAGTCCAGCCTATGGTTTTTATGCCTGGGTTTGGAGGCTAAGGAATATAGGCATAATAATAGAGCACGCCCAGAGATTTAAACTCCTCTTGTGTAATCAGCAAATTATGGTGTTTCTTTCACAGCATAAACAAATGTTTGATGTCTAAATGGCTGTTTCCTATTTGTGTGTTGGTAGCCCCCAAAACATTCATTAAGCTGAGAGCGTTCTGCAGAGACCGGGCTCAGTCAGCTTTACTTTCGTTTTCAATTTAAGGTCTGTGCTAAGTTCCTTCCACATGTGCAGTGGAGGAATTTTCTGTTTCCTCAGAATGTTTTTTTCAGTCTCCAGGAACCAGAAGTCTTTCCCCGTCTTTTTTATGGCCTTCTGAATGAAATGAAAACATTTGCCTTCCCATGTGTCTGGCCAAACCATCTTCTTGTCATGGACAAAAAGGCCATTTTCTCCACGTCTACTCTCTCCTGGACTCTGTTGCCATGGAAACCCACAGTCTAGCTGGCAAAGGCTTTGTATTCCCGTGCTGTCTCATTGCTGTGTGTGTTGGTGAATTGGTTCTCCTTTGTGTTTTCTTTCATGTGCATCAGTGTTTGTGTGTTGTTCTGGGTGAAGAGGTTTGTTTGTAGAAGCTCTGTCCTGGAATTTCAGATGCTTCTTCAGCTTCCTTCCCTAACAGTCAGAGATGAGAGCTCATCACTCTCAACAGCATCTCTAGATTATAAATAAAGTCCTGCACACATACTGTACATATTTCAGCAAGACAAATATTATTAAAGCTGGAAGAAGAGTTCTTGCCTGGTATGGGGTCCTGTTTTTCTGAACCTGAAAGATTTAGGCTTCATTCTACGTTGCTGCTACACATTAGATGACAACCTATCAAAACCCTTTCTGCACCTGAATGATCATACAATAACACATAATTACATTTCTGTTGAATTATCTGCTGGGTTGTGTGGACCATGGATGATCTCTTCCATGAAACCAAGGCCAGATTCTTTCAATATTTTTCAGAGATTTACCTTGTTATTCAACTGCAGAAACAATTACACTTTAGATGTACTTGTGACTGTTTACAAACCAAACTTGTGTTATGTAATTCAGAGGAAGGTTATTGTCATCCATAAGGTTGGCCCTTTGTTGTTTGCTGATTCTCTGCCCTGACCTGAGGGTTTGCAGCAATAAGCAGCTATGTTAGGACATAACCTTTTGTTTAAAGGTGTTTGTTACACCCACTCCCTGCAGCCTACTCTTGGTGAACTTCCATGCCTGTTGTTTCTCCGTCTATACACTTCCTGCTATTTACCCTCACCACAAACCTCCGATACACACGCTCCGTTATGCAATCTCACTCAGATGCGAGGTCAAACCATTCACAATCAAACACGTTCAAAAATAAAGCCCCTCTCTTGACAAATGCTACCCATTAAATCCATCCGGTAACCTCTATACCACTTCTCACTAGGCGAGTGTGTACTTCAAAGAGCTGTTATGGTGAGGAAGAAGCTGACTGCCAGGGAAGGAAGAGGCTGGCTCTCTGGGACCCTCTTCTGTACTCACTTCAGAGTGGCCTTCGTTCCCCAGGACTGTCCTAAACCTGACGTGAGTACCGTAAATGCTTATTTTCTCATTGTGTCGATGCTCCATGTGATGTTAAAGGATGACATGTAAAATATACTTAATACATTTCACATGATATAAAAACTGTACATCAGTGTTTTGAATGTCACTTTTTCACAATTATATTCTTAGAGATGATTGTAATGTGTTTATATTCAGAACTGAATATCGCTGTATCTATTGCATTGTAAATAATGTTCACGTTGCAGGACAATGCTGACCCAGTGCTTTTGGGAGATCATGATGTGGCTTTGGCATCTATAGAGAAGGTCGTAGTTGGTAAGTCAAACCCCCTGCCAATGTTTTTAGTTGGAACCAATAAAAATATTAAAATTTTTACCATCTCTTAAGATTTATTTTATTATCCCTGTTTACATTTAGTCACAGAGCTGCGTACAGTTTGAAACCTTCTGCTGTGATACTGTTACTCTTCAACTCCTAAGGGATGAGCTAAATAGCACAGCTGAAAATGTGTATGTAAGGTGTATCTCCGTGGAGCCACACACTATAGGTTTAACCTAAGAACTATGGGTATGCAACCTAATACCATAGAACTCTCTGGATCTGTTTAATGTTTAATAAGTACCTTTCTCCTCTGTGTTGCAGTTGGCCCAAACAGGACTAAGCTGGTGACCCCAAACTCCTCCCTCAAGTTCACTCCAGAGGAGCTGGTGCTTTACTGTAGGGACATGAGAGTCATCTGCTTCCTGTTTGACCGCCTCACTCCTGACGCACAGGTTATAGAGGTGTGTTTCTAGTATCTACTGATTTTATATCAGAACTGCTCTTGTATAGATGTGTTTTATATTACTATATGCAGTAGTAGCTGTAGCCTTCTCCTTTTTAATCTAGTATATTTTTTTATTATTCTAATATGAATATTTTCATGTATTAGTGCGCTTTATTATGCTTTGCTATAAACATTTTACTTCTAGTGATGCATGTGCTTGGGTGCAGCTTCATCTTTAAATGTATGTGTGTGTTGGCTTGGATTCAAGGCTCTGGTTACTGTCCTTAGCCATGTTAGAGCCTAAAGTCTTCTGCCTAGAGAAGCTGATCTTTGCTATAGACCATTGATATGATGCGGTAGGCCCTCCCCATTGAAAGCCGATGACCTTTGTCATGTTGATTGGCTCACTGTGGTTTCCCTCCTCAGATAACTTATGCCATCGCCAAGACCTACCAGCCTCTCAAACCAGGGTCAGTTTTATCTTTCCAGAACGCTGCCCTCGGGAGTGTAGGTGAGTGCATTAACGTATGCAGCGTAATGTACACAACCATCCATTCCCTGCCTGGTACTGACAGTTACACAACTCTGTCCTAAACCAAAAACTACACTGTTCAGTCCCTGGGTAAAAGATTGTTTATTTGGGGTACTGTTGCTTTCTGAGTGTCTGCTTGGACTTCAGTGACATGAAAATAATTGAGAGTTGATGGCCTAAAGCAGGGATGTCAAACTCCAAGCAGCAGCACACCAGACCTGACTTATTTAATCAACTGATCTCAGTCTTCAGACAGTTGATTGGTCAAACTGTGTGCTCTTGGTTGGTTGGAACAAAAACCTGCAGCCACACCAGCCCTTTGTGGAATGAGTTTGACATGCCTGGCCTAAAGCATTCGTCCCTGAATCTGTCAATCATTCAGTTTTTTCTGTGAGTGATCTTTCTCTGTGATGAATATTCAGAGATAACACCTCAGTGGAAGTGAGAAGCAAATGAAACGCAGCATGAATGTGTTAGCTGTGTTGCTCCCTGGGTGCTTGGAGCCTTGAGAATTTTCTACTGGTGGGACTTCAGCAGGTCTGCTCTCACTTTGGTTTTCACTTTGGAGACAGAATGTACTTGAACTTTGTTTCATCTATTTTTATTTCTGTTTATTTCTACCTTTTGCTGCTCTTCTTCTCCTGTCTTTAATAACGGAGTGAATATTAAACAGGAAAGCTCATGGTTTCTCTCCAGACTATAATGGCATATAAAGCTCACATCCTCTCTGGTTGGGAAAATTAGAAACATTCTCCTCTGTAATGACGCAATGAAAAAATTCTGTCTTTGAAAGCGTGGCCAGATGTGAGCAAATCTCTCAGTGGTTTGGAAGACTCACTCACACTGTGGGTTTCTAGGGCTGATTTTGACAGTGATTGAAAAGTTAAGCTTGGGAAATATTAAGCCTACGTAATTAAATGTAATGTTGTGTCTTTGGAGGTTCAGATCTAACTCTGTTTTCAGCAAATAAGACACTATATCTCCTTACATGAAAAAACAACAATTTTGCTCAGTTGCAAACAAGCCACTGGCTGTTCACTTCACCCTATAGTATGGAAATATGAGCCTATCTTCACAATACATTATGCTATGTTAAAGCTACGCTAGGCTGACCAGACTGTTGATGCCTGTCAGCGGTTGGATAAATAATGCAAGCCCCCCTCTGAAACAAGTCATTAGATGACCTACAGTTCAACTCTGGCCCAGGGGGTCAAGTGTGTCCAGTATATGGTCAGTGTTCTGCGTTATGTTTGACTTAAAGTGTGACGACATTACTGCAGCGCTGTCACTTTTCAAAATTCATTCACACAATCAGATGTGACGTATCACTGTTACGTAACATATACTACATTCACTAAAGTGTGCCACAAAGACACACTTTCCTAAAGGTGTATCAGAGTACTTGAAATGATTCTGACTGCATTTGCATGTTTTTGTTTTTGTTTTTTCCATTTGATCTCTCTCTAAATTTAGATCAGTGGAAAAGGAAGCAGGGGCTCAGACAGTCAGCTGTGCGGCCTGCTGGATAGCCAGTTTCAGTTATGCATTCAGTTTCCATGTTACCATGCTGTTAAATCCGTCTACCCTATAACTGATGCTGCTAATTATTTCCTTAATGAGTGAATCAAATGTTTAGTTCATTGAAAATATCATAAAAGAGTAAACAACTGCTATCATTGTCTCACAAAGTCAAGGCAACAGCGCTCGTCCCAAATACAATGTATTCAGTCTACAATGATAGAGATAAAGACAAGTGGCATATCTTTACATTAGAGTTGCTTTATTATCCACTTATGTTCTATGTTGGTGTTTTTGCATAAAAAGTTATTACGGTATATAAAGTATAATAAAGAGTATAATATCATACCTATAGTAGCTGGGCTTGTCTCTTGGAGCGTTTCATCATCAAAATATTATTTGCACACACTGACAAGATATTTTATGCATCTGGAAGACAAGCCTTAACTGTTTGAATCTCTGTCCTCCCCCAGAAATGAAGCAGTTTCTAAGCAACCGTCGCCGAGACACCCACATGAACTGGTTTGAGTCTGCCTTAGACTGGGAGACCGAGCTGGAGAGGTGTGGGGCCAGTGGCTGGAGAGTCAGCTCAGTGAATGACCGCTTTGAGATGTCCACCAGGTAAATTCACACCCCCTGGTTGAATAGTAACCAAACCTACAGTATTATATACACACATCTTTGTTTTTATTTGTTTCTTAAAGCCCACGTTTAAATGTGCTATATTGTAGTATCAGTTTTACTGAATGTTATTTTCTCAGTGTTGCATTTTAACCGAACAGGCAAACATGAAGTGATGTGCCAAATCATCCACCACAATACACACACTGCAGGGACATGTGGATACATCTCTCAAAAAAAAAAGAAAGCAAAGCCAAGGACAAATCTCACACAGCTTGCATGGCTACTATCACACTACTGTTTTATACCCTGTCAATTAAACTGAGCACTCTCTCTGTTTGCTGTCAGTCTGCCAAGGTTCATTGTGGTTCCACAGAAGGTTTTGGACACTGAGCTGAAGAAAAGCTTCGCTCACTTTAATGAAGGACGCATCCCTGTGAGTACACTCAGTATTGACAGATTGATTTAACCTGCCACTTAATTTACCTCCATTTGTTATAGCATTATTGCATAAATTGTGCAATACATGAATGTTCCATGAATCCAGTAATATTCTTAGAATCTCAATCTTCTTTATTTAAAATTTGTTGTAAATTTCTAACAAAACATTTTGAATCAGGGTTTCTACATTTTCTACATGTTCCTTGTCACTCAAACAGTTCTGGACTTGAAACAGTGTCAGTGCAAATGTTTGGTTCACAAAGAATATCATAAAAACAAAAGATGGGAGGCACATATTTCATTTGCTATAAAGGAAACATAATCACAACAGACCAGCTGCCAAAGGATGAACCAAGTTTGTGCCTTAAAGTTTGACACTTTGTTTAATGCTTTAGAAAAGAGGCTTTTACATTCAAAACTAAATGACAGGACAAAAAGCACATGTCCTTCAGTAAAGGTTTCAGGTGTTCATCACATTTTCCCCTCTTATTATCATTCCTGTGACACAAATTATAAGCCAGGCACAGAGTGCCTTTATGGAAATTCAACAATATGTTGCTGAAACTGTGTTTTGTGTTGCAGCGCTGGTGTTGGCGACACCCCCGTGGCAGTGATCTACTGCGAATGGCCAGCTTCCAGAACAACATTTATCATGAGAAAGATGACATCAGGTGGGCGTGTTTGATATCCTTAAAATGGATTTTAATGTGTGTATCCCTGTCAGTGTAAGCATTAACATTTGCCCACCCATACCTCACTTCGGGCTGTGACTATCACAAGGCAGAGCTTGAGTTATGGTAATCCAGTAGAGGTGGAACATCATCACATCTCTCAGAGTGAAGTGTGAAAGAACAATGAGTGAGTGGTCTATTGAGGGTTAGTGGTCAGGTTTCACAGACCACCAAACTTGCCTTTGTGCACGTAATCACATCAACTCACAACTCAGAATACTGAGGTTCAGTCAAACCTTTACATTTTGTTAACTTTATCATAGCAAAGGTGCCTCATACAAGTTTAATTGTAGTTTGTTCATGCCACCAGCCAGTGAAGGAAAAATAATTTGGGTCCATTCCTACAGAAAGAAAATACTGATACTGTGATGAATGTGTGAGGTGTTGAAAAGGACAGCATCAGTATACACTCTGTGTCGCAGCAATGGAACCAAGTTTATTTTGAACCTTCCTGAGAAGAGAAAAGATACGTGATGATATGTATGACAGGAAACCAAAATGCTCGCTGAAATTCACAGAAACTTGTACCAGAAAAGACTCACATACATATACACACAAACACACACACACACACACACCAGTAGGCCAGTGTGAAACGTACCACGCAGCTCAGTTGAAAGGTAATCCAGATGCAGACGTAGCAGTGTGTTGACAGCAGGGTGTTTTGCTGTGTAGAAACCTGGAGATGGTCCTGTTTGGTTGCCAGTCCTCTCTGTGTGTAGTGGTGGAGCTGGGTGAGGAGCTGCCCTCACCTGCTGACATCCAGCTGGCGCACAGCCGCCTGCGTGCCCTCTGTCTGGGAGGTGGGTACGACACAAACTTAACACATATCCACCCACAACATCTTAACAAACGTGTAACACAACACAGAACTGGAGCATGTTGAATATATTTTATGAAGGGTTATCAGATGTTCCTCCAGATTTCTTTATCCCATTAGAAAGTATATAATTACACAACTTTTTTAACAGTTGTTCGTGGTCTTCACACTTGTATTGTAGCAAAACAGTTTTTTTGTGGGATAGACTATTGTTGTTTCTTGTCATGACGGCACACACAGCACATTCCATGGTTGAGTAAGAAAAGGAGTGACACTGGAACTGGAACTGAAATGCTGACCCATCTGTCACACACACACACACACACACACACACACAAAGAATCTCACTCTCTCTTGCACATGAACAATGTGTAAAGGTCACTGATTATCACGGTTCACACATTTGTCAGCTCAGTGTTTTGTCTTTGGTGGGTGAGAGCTTCACGGCTCAGAGGATTGTCCTGTAAAAACAGCCGCTCAGATGTAGGGTGGCAGTGGGCTTTGAGTCTTCACAGCAACTAGATAGAAAATGAAAAGAGACTTTTGACGTTGCTTTAATAAGTAATCTCCCAGGGATTATATGGATTTTACACTTAGGGCCCCACTGAAGATACCTAATGATATGCAGGGAGGAGGGGGCTGTCTTTGGCTCCAGTCTCGTGTAATTGTAAACAGTTAACACTGCACTTTCACTAACAAAGTCACTGCAGTATCAAATACTGAGGTGTACTGATTTGAATAGAAATCAACCACAATCAGTGGTCAATTTAGAGGTTACAGACTTTCCCCCGAGCGTAACCAACGTTTATTTGAGTACGCACAGAGCAGACCTTCTCTTTGTTTGCACATCTGCAGCTACTCCATTTTGAAAGGTTGATTTATAACTTCTCATCTTATTGCTGTGTCTGTGGTCCTGAACCGATTCTTACCCTCAAGTCATCAGAAGTCTGTGTCATCTGAAACCTTTGAAGGCCTCCATGCACTTCTGAGAATGACGTCTGAATATGCTCTGTCTAATTCCTGTTGCGGCTTGTAGATATCTCCACATCTGTGTCAGTGCCTGATGACAAATGGTTGTCTACACTGGAAAGCACCCACTGGCTAGACTACACAAGGTAACTGCTGATAATTGTGATTGGCTTGCATAACAAGAAAGAATCATGTTTTCCATGTCTCACTGTGAACCCACTGATGGAGAACCGGCCCTAAATTCCTTGAAAACGTCTAGATAAATCAAAAACCACAAAACCTTAAAAGTTTTAAGAACCAAGTAGAAGATAACAGTTACAGTAATACATTTCCATTGTAAATGAAGCATCCATATTCATCACCACAACTTACCATTGGTTTTCATTGCAGAATTGTTAGTATCTTTACTATTAATATCCATAAAGCAATGTATTCATATGGGTTCCTGTCTGAATTTGCGCATATTTCATCGGTATTTGTGGTGCTGTGTCTCTTAGTAGTTTTGTTGTCAGATTCAGGTGATTCCATTCCATCTTACCAACCTGCTGCTCTGTCTCCAGGTCCTGTTTAAGGAAAGCCTCAGAGGTAGCCTGCTTGCTCCGTGGCAGTCACCTGACTGTGGCACTGCAAGGTAAGTCATGTGACCCCAGACCCTGGCTTGTATTATTCAATCCATTTATTCATTATTCACAGTGCATCCCTCATTAATCCCACATTAGGGCTTGCCCTGAAGGAGCTATATACTAAGAACAAGCACACTCCACTGAACCTACACGCAGGCTGTCAGTAGGGCTCCGTACAACATGCTTTAAAGAACACAGTCACACCAGCACAACTGCTGAGCTGTGAGAAACAAGCTAGACTTCATAAAATAATTATGGCTGTAATGAAAATTTTTATGTACATGTATTTTTATATAAAATGTTGCCTGTCTGGTGAGGAACATAGCTAGTGCAGAGTGGCCGTTATAGCCCAACTCATCTTTTCACAGCTCTGGCTCTGCAGCAAAATGTAGGCATAGGGACTGGGTTTAGTTTTTCTGGAGATATCCCAGATGAGAGGTGCTGAGTGCATGATGGGATATTCACAAACCCCCAAGATTATTGATTATATGTTGAAGGTCTCTTGGAATGAGAAGGTCACCTCTGTGCAGCTTTGCGTTGCAATGAGGAAGATGCTGACTGTTGTTTGTGTGGAGCAGAGGTGTCAACTGATCACCACCTGATAGTAAGGTGGATCAGGTGGCGGGGAGTGCTGCTGGACAAAGCAGGTAAACCCAAACATGCTGGGAGGGTGACCTCAGAGTGTCTGACTGACTGGAGCCTGCACACAATGCCTTCAACTTTCTCCTCCAGGTGTTCCTGCCAACTCATGAGTCTATGTTGTTGTTATTTCTACTCACTGACAGGAACATTTAGCTTTTGTTATCCGTCCAGGCTGCACTGATAGAAGTGTCTGACTGAGAAGAACAAAAAAAGGATAATAATAGATAAAATGCTGCTGATTCCAGGCTGTTGTTAACTTTTAATCGTCTGGTCTCGCTGCTTATTTTACATTCATGAGCAGCTAGAGAGTCAGATCCAGTGCTGCACCCAAACAATGGCTGTGTTCAGCTGAGGATGTTTACTAGTTGCTGCTGTTATTTACATTCTCAGCCACTCAGCCAAGCGGACGATTAAGATCCCATCTCGTGTTAGTCACATACAGCTGCAGAGAGCCTCATACATCAGTCTGGCTCTAAGTCCCTTTGTTGCTGCAGATCTGCCATCGGCCGGATCAGCAGTAAATGTCCCACTGCAGAAATGACTCACTGCACTGGCCCAAGAAAACTCTCTGTGCCTTTGACTCCAGCATCAACATCACAATTTGGTGTATAGCTATTTGTTGTCTTATTCTGTCTATAAAAAATGAAAGTAAATACAAATTATTTTAATGAATAGAAATAAGAGCAAATGCCGAAAACGATTGTAACGTTAACATTTGTGTGTCCTTAAATTGCTCTCGAATTGAAAACCTTTTGAAATAAATATCTCATGTAACATGACAGCACAGTTACAAACCAGTGATGACAGGTTCCCACTGCACTGCACACTCCCTGCAACGTGTTAAACATGATCATCACAGACATTTCAAAACACATTCATAATGACAACAACAAAAAGTGTCCTGTATGTAACACATAAACAACTTCACATCAAAGAAATATTCAGAATCATGTGACCGTAAATGCACTTTGGCAGTATTGTACATTCTACAAAGACACTTAAACATCTCAGTAACCCTGAAATTAATGGTAAATAAAACCAGGTCAATCAGACACTAAACAACAGACACAGCCATGTCTCCAGCAGCCCGGTGTGAAACGTGTCATGTGTCAGATAATGGAACAATGCAGGGTTAACAAGCCTTCACACTGTGCTCCCCCTGTTTTGCTATCACAGAGGCGGAGGACAGAGACATGAGCTGCGTGGTGTCCAGCCTCGTCCAGGTGATGTGTGACCCCCACTGTCGGACACAGCATGGCTTCCAGAGCCTGGTGCAGAAAGAGTGGGTGATGGCCGGCCACCGTTTCTACAGCCGCATCAACTATCACCGCGACAACGACAAAGAAGAGGTTAGAGGTCATGTTTGATGCTGAAATTACAGTGTCCCTCATTTTCTGTCCCCTCCCCTTCTTTTGGTCCCTCCCTTCTCTCCACTGTCTTTTTCATTCAGTCCTCATCCATCTTACCGCTAACCCTTCTTTGTTTGTCCCCCCCACCCCTGCAGGCTCCAGTCTTCCTGCTCTTCTTAGACTGTGTCTGGCAGCTGTGGTCCCAGTATCCGTCTCGCTTCCAGCTGACAGAGGACTTCCTTCTGGCCCTGCACGACAGCATCCACCTGCCACTCTTCTCCAGCTTTCTGGCCAACTGCCAGAGAGAGAGATGCAAACGCTCCCAGGTACTGGACACCTGCGGGTGGCTTTGGCATCTTCCCACTTAAACAGACAAGCAGTATTATAGCTTTCCCAGTCAAATGTAAAAAAAAAAAAAAAAAAAAAGGATACAGATTAATGAATTTGTTAACTAAATTTTATTCTTTACCCAGAACCTTGGGCAGTCTTACACACCCGTCAATGGCTGGAGAGATGTGCTTCATCCAGATTCTTCTTCAGATCCATCTGACCCTCCTCTGCCTCCGGTGTGGGACTGGGCCCTGCAGTACAGCAAACACAGACAAGACCGTTTCACCCAGCCCGTCCCTCCAACCCCCCCTCTCCAGCCGCTGCTCAATGGCAACCTCAACACCAACCCAGACACACACAGGGTAGGACTGCCAACTCTTTTACATGGTGCAACACACCCTCTAGTGGCCATGGTGGGGAGCTCTCTGTCTTACAGTAGTTGACACCAGAGAACATTTCATGCTGAGGAGTGAGATTTAGTGTGTTCTTATGATTTTTTTTGCATAGATAACAGCTTGCTTGATTTCTGTGGCCCTGCTCCAAAGCAGTGCACTACACTGCACGGACAGTTTTCACTGCTGAATAAGTATGAGAATATAGTTAGTGACCTGAGGGAGGTTACCTATATCAGAATGGAATTGTTACACATATTATTACTGCAAAATTGTTCATCTACTAACATTATTCAGTTTCCTGAGAATTGTCAACAGGCAACTGCCCCCTCTAGTGGTAGACATAACACATGCATCTGATTCAAAATGACTTCCTGGTTGTGTCTGAAATCACTCACTCATTCACTACTCTCCACTCACTATAAAAGAAATTCTATATAGAGGACTATATAGTTAGCCCATTGGTAAAATGAAGAAACACTTTTGGACACTACTCTCCCGCACAGTTAATTACATAATTACTGCCACACAATTAAAATGTGCCAGATTAATCTTGTCCAGTGGGCTTTCAAAATAAAATTTCTTGTCTGTTGTCTGCCAAGTCTGCTGTCTTTAAGCGCAACTGCAGTGCATTATGGTATATATTGCTTTGTTAGTGACCACTGTTTCTGCACTACTTTTCACACTGCATTGTGCGATACTATGAGTCAACCATATAGGGTATAATAATTCTCATTATCATTCAGATAGCTCTACAAAATGTAATTTTGAGAGTAAAATTTCACTATAATAGTGAGTATCTGGTGAGTGATTCTGGACACAGCCTCTGTCATTTAGATCTTGATGATATCAATAAATACTTTGGTGAGAGAAGTGCACATTTATTTAATAAGCAAATACAGTAATTATTTTAAAATGAAAACCTGTATATTCCTCACACTTCATGTCCCATGTTTGAGAACCCCAGTTTTTAATTCAGTCAGTTTACAGGCACTGGTGTTTTGACTGAAATCGTTGACTAACTGTATCTTCTCTCTTTTTTTTTTGCGATCAAATATTTTTATTTATAACAGTAGTGTCATACAATGTGCTATGCCATCATATTACATTTTTCGATACACCAAACATAACCAAGACAAGATAACGTGTCCTAGCATATATAGATATAAGGGGGGAAGAAACGAGAACGCACATACAAACAAAACATAGACATATAGGGATACAAAACAAACACGAACAGACAAGACAGAGAAACATAAACATAACAAAAACGACCAAAAAACTCCAGGTATCAAAGCCAGAAGGCTAAAATTGAGGTCACAGCATCTGTTTCAAAGATACAGCAATATTGTGCCAAGTGTCCAGAGTTTTTCCCGAGGCACCATTAACGTGAGCTGTATCTTCTCTCTTTTTGTGTCCCTCCTCACTGTCTCATCTGCCCGCCAGCTGACTGACACCATCCCTGGCTCAGTGTTCCTCCTCTCTCGAGGCACCTTCTCCTGTCCTGCTAACCTGCTTCCCTGGCGCAGCAGCAGCTCAGGGGTGTACAAGAAGAGCCACCGGAGGGCGCTGTCCTCCGAGAACGTGCCAGGCCTGGAGAGGCTGCTGAAAGCCTGGTCCCTGGCTGAGTTACCTCAGGGCCTCACTTCCACCTCCGGACCTCAAGGACCACTCGACCCCTATGAGCCCTTACTGCCCCTCCTGATGGGGCCCTGCATGGGCCTGTGGCGGGAGTGCTACCTCCGGGGTGCTCTCCACGCACAGGTAATTGTTTCTTGTTAGTGATCCATAAGGCCTTTCCAACTTTTCATATTTCATCAAGTTGATTATTTTCATCTGACTGAACTCGTTTGAACTTGTTCCACCTCTTGATCACACACTATAACATGTGATGAAGGGCTACAAACAACGATTACTTTGTTTTAAAGTCACAAGCCAGAAGTGTTTGGAAAAATTTGGATAAAGCTGGCATCATTTTACCTTTTTAAAAGTGTCTGTGAAGAAACTAAAACCTGTCCTCTTTTATACTGATTATTGATGAGCCAGTCACAGTTTATACACAATAAGCATAAACATCAGAGAACTATACCTTTTAAAATAGTGGCATATTCCATATTTTTTTATTGACATTGATATAGGATTTTATTTTATAAATTATTTCATCATTATAATATTTACAAATATTGGGTAAATGAGTTCCTCTGAAAGGTGAAATTTTTAGATTTTATATTTAAAAAAAGGCAAAAGGATGTGGTTTATAGAGAATATGTAACTTATACAACAGGATACAGAGGCGTTAGACAGCAGCTCTGTTCAGTAGCTTATTTAAATTCAGCAGGTTGGAGTGCGGATGTGTCATTGAGTTTATGAAGTGGGCACCATCCTACACAGATGCTTTATTACACTTGGCCCACCACACTTCCTGCAGGCTCTTAAATATCCGCTGCCTGCAGTCTCATCATGTCCTCCGTGCTCCATCCGCTCACATGATGACTGCTCAGTGAATGACGCCATCTCTTTGATGTGCAGATTAGTTGGAACTGTTGATCAACAATTCCCAATATGGACGTGGTTACAGCCTTTGCGATGTGTGTAACAGCAGTGCGTCCATCAGTGTCCCCATGGTGATGTTAAGAATAGTCGAGGGCTGTGTGGGTGGGTACACCCGTCTATTTTAAGGGAGCAGAAGAGGAACAAGTAAAACTGCTAAAATACCATCTCAGGTTCACGTTGTGGAGAGATGAGGAAAAATCTGTTGCTTTTGTGGAATTGAAGTGTTTCCTCTACTATTCCACACACCATTAAAGTTCCCCTCCAGGTCAACAAATCCTTTTTCTTTGTTTTTTATGAGCAGCATTGACACAAGATATCCATCCATTCACATACTACTTAACATTATTGATGGGAATGTCTCCACAGTTCAGTTCAAATAACAAACACTTAGTCTCTGTGTCAATAGCAGGAGCATTAGAGCTCAGAGTTCTTCACACAAAAATATAATATTCTGTATTTTCTTATTGTCAGTAAATGAAATGAAAATACCAAAGCCAACAGTGTTTTCAGTTTGTCTCCAGTTCAGCTTCTGGTTTGAGACATGATTGCGAGACCAACTAACCATGTGGCTTCCATCCTCAGGCGTTCTCCCACCCCATCTCTGCCAACCACCCCCACCCGGTGGAGCGACTAGCCCGGGAGGTGCAGCAGCTCAAAGACAAACTAGCACAAGTGTCCTCTGGCTTGGATCCAAACCCGTCCACAAAGACAGCTGAGCCCCGGCGGACCGACACCAATCTGAACCAAAACACCAACAATGGCACCTTCCTCTTCCCGTCGTCCAGGCCTCAGGGCGCAAGTGTGCCCAGAGTGGCGCCCCCTCCTACCTCCACCAACCACCAGACCTCCAGAGGCTCTCCACCGACCTCAGCCCCACCGTTCAGGACCAGCCACAAAGACAGTGGAGGCAGCAGCAAGCACACCTTCCTGTTTGGGCATTCTTCATCAACAGAAGGCCGCTCCGACCAGCGCTACTACTCAGCATCCAATAACGCCAAGCTGTCCAAGAGCAACGGATCCATACCCTCCTGATGTCCGGCACTCATCCTTACTGTTCTTATACATTATAGAGAGCCTGTCTGCACAGTATGAACCTGACCAAACCCCCTCTGCTACAATGTACTGAGGAGCACAGTGAACTGCACTCGTATGAAATCATCAGTGTAAAAGTTCTTTACTCTGCTACTTATTCTCTGTACTGTATTTAAAAAAATGTGACAACTGATTTGTATATATGTTAAAACAAATCCTGGTATTCACTTTTCCTTTAATGAAATGTGTCCAGTTTGCAGTAAAGCATAACAACAAAAGAAGAATAAGGGCTGAAGAGGCTTCATAATGTGTGACAAAAAGTTTCATAAGCACACCTTGAAATGTAGTCGAGACTGTCAGGACACACTTTGTACATGTCAAAGCACCCTTCAAGAAAGAAAGAAAGAAGCCTGTAGTTTCCATTTTAAGCTTCTTATCCTGAAAGTGTCACAGCAGCTGGAGAGGACACAGATAGTGGTGTCATCAGGTGGTTCCTGAGGCTAATGGACATCAGCTTTCCACTGGAGTTAACCTGTGTGACTATCAGGCTGTGTCTCTAGCTCTTTGTCGTTGTTAACATGCAAAGACATATTCATCTGCTATTTCAGTGTATAGAAAAGTGAACTATTGTTATAAAAATTAGATTATTTCTGAAAACTGTCATTTTTGAACTCCAGGCGCTGTGACCGGTGACTTTAATGTGGAATTTAGGGCATGAGAGCTATTTTGGTACTGCTCTCATATCTCTCTACTTGCATGCATGCTTAGGAGCAGAGAGAGGCCTATATTCACTTCAGTGTTATGTTAGCCTGTGTGTGTCTGGATGCGCCACAGTCACAGAATATTATTGCAGTACAATAAAGTTTCTGCATGACTGAGTTCAGTGCAGGCCTGTAGTTATATAATCCTATCTAAACTGTAGTCTTTTCAAGTATTTTTTGACCATTATGGGTAAATTTTTTTGATGTCATTCATGTAGATAAGTGTGATTTCTGACCAAATTTAGTATTACTCAGAATTTCTCAATCATTTTGGTGGAATTGAAAAACAAATATATTATTCTGCCTTGTTTTGGTTGTTGTGCCTTTAGAAGGTATCAGTGTTGCAAGCAAAAGGGAATCAGTTTAGTTTAGTCCTGTTTGGTGGTGTGTTAGTATGCAGTCAGCATTTAGGTCAAGGACTTGGAAGTGTCTGACTGTGTTTAAATCACAGAGAGAAGTATTTGCTCCTGCGCCTTTAAATCCAAACAGGTTGTCATTCGCATGATGTGGGTGTCAAGTAGATGCACTGGCGTCATTCCCACGGACGAATGAATTTGCACCCTTAGGGTTTTTTTTTCTTTCTTTTTAAGCATTTTTTTTCTACATAATTTGAAGCAGGACAACAGTAGTCAGATGTGACTGATGTCAACTGTCAGCTCTCTGTCATGTCTAAAGGTACCTCACTTGATAATAGCACTATGAATTATTAAATCGGTGTAAATATTCATCACATCAATATTGATATCAGCTACAATTTCAGAGCTTTCCAGGTGTGATGCCAATGCATTTGCTCGTCTTCCATGGAAAAAAAAAAAACACAAACACAAGATCATCATCATCCTGTCGCATGGGAAATCAAATTGAGCTGCTTACACCTGTCAGCCTGTATCTTTGTATAATTTAATGCTTTTGGTACGAACTTCACTTAAATTTGCCAGATGTACATATATTTTTTTGTAACAGCATGTTTTAATCCTGATAAATAAAAAGTTATCAGTTCATAAACTCTGAACTTTGTGCATAATTTGTATCTGATCCACAAAAATGAAACAATCCATTCTCGTACACAGCTCACAGACTTTATTTTTTAACAAAATAAATATTTACAATATGATCTGGAACACTGAAAAAGTAGCATGGCATTGTACAATACAATTAAAATTTCAAATCCAACTGTCCAGCATGGTATGTACAGTCAGAATAAAACTATTTGACAATCGTGTGCAAAATACTCAATACTTACAAAGGAAATGTACAAAGGAAGAACTGGTCAAACAGGAAATGTTAAGTTACAAAATATCTACTGCACAGTTAATTCATGTAAAGCTCTGGTTTGGTTGCTCCAGTTCTCAACTATAGATTCACCAGAATGAAACTCAGTAGTTTTTTATACAGGAGTTGGTAGAAAACCTGCATGCTATTAAAAATATGAATGAGGTGTTTTTCTTGAACATTACATTGCTGCATTACACCGGACTGAAATATAAGAGACACCTCTTCCACATTTTTTATGATGACATGCAAGCTTCCAACAGTCTATGCATTTTGGCACTTTAGACCTACAGATGTTAGAGTCATGCATTCTCACGTTTCACCTGATTTTCACAGACAGAGCAAGACCGAATAAAGTAAGATGACATCTGATGTAGTCCAAAGTCACCACCTAGCTTTGATGGCAGTGGTAGCGCATTAAAAATCAAATAGGTCATAAGTGAAGAAGCCAGAAATCCAACATCAGAGGAGAGACTCCACATCCATCCCATGCCAGAGCTCAAAGTTCATCCCCACCGACTGCCATGCTCCTGCAGCATGCTGTAGGGCCCACAGAAGTACCCGGAGGAGGACGGGCCCAGGCCTCCCAGCTGGCGGATGGACTTGCACATGGGGCAGGGGTAGTCAGATAGGCCCTCAATGTCCTCGAAGGCCAGGTTCACGATCTGGTCACAGCAGGGGTCACAGTACAGGTGGCCGCAGGAAAGGCGCTTCAGGCGGACCTCATAGGAGATGCAACACTGGCAGTGAGGCAGGTCAGGGCCCAGGGACAGGGAGCCGGTCAGGGAGCTGCTCTCCAGGCTGCCGGCTTGACTGGTGCTCAGCTTGGTGGGAGACCTGAGGAGGAAGGGAACAGTGAGGATGTGAGGTGGGTGTTCTGTAGAATTGAAGATTAGTCAATCACATGGTTGATCGACACAAGAATTAACCACTTTTATGATCAATAGGTCTTAGTTGTTCCAGGTAAACAATAACAAATATTTGCTGATTCTCTGACTGTAGCTTCCAGTGCTTTTCATTTACTGGAGCAACTTTTTTTTTTCTTAGATCTCAAAGAGATCTTCCTCAGGTAGGTAGGCTACTGAAGGTAAAAACCAGGAGGTGTGCACTGGGCGTTAAGGTGCTATTAAGAGCTAAACCTATATTTGCTGGGCAAATGTATTGGTTGATATTAACCTATATATATATTAACCTATATATATATACCACTCCTATATCTGTCCATTAAGGAGCTGGAGTTCCTGGATTCATTTCCTTTAAATATCAGCAAGAGAAAAAAATAAACAGTTCTTTTGAAAAATGAATTAATTTCATCATAAATGTTCATTTAGCTGTAACTCTTGCTGTTAGTAGGCAATCGGGCTTAAATATCCAGTCTGCATAGGGCAGCAATGGTGGTAACCCTCAACTGTCTGCGCTATAGTAGAATTGAAACCAACAATGATACGGAACAATCTTTCTTGAGATAAGGCCTCCCTTTAAATTCCCTGTTTTCATCTAAAAAAAAACAACCAAAAGTTAAAAAGTGATATTCAAGTTAAAGCATACTGACATAAAATATGGAAAATAGATAAGCAACAAACAATCCTCACATTCAAGAGCCTGAAATCAGCAGTTTGGCATTTTAGGCTATAATTGACTAAATGAGTTACACAATGATGTTTTTCAGCACTAAATGTTATAACATGACTTTATTCCACACTGCCACAGAAAATGAGCCAAGTCTCTCAAAAATGTGTTTATCTTTAACTGACTTAAGAAATTCGACAGTTTCTTTGATTAAGCAGAAACAGTTTGAGCCTTTATTTACACAAAACAGCAAACATCATGTGGTTCTGATTTTTCAAATGTGTTGTTTTGCTGCTTTCATTGTCATACATAACAGGATGAATATATGTGGTATGTTGTGGGCTGTGGGTAGAATAAAGCCAGCAATCTGAATATAGCCGAGGTATCAACTCTCCACAATTTCTAAATTAATCAAGAACATAATCACCAGATTAATCAACAATGACCCGTAATTATTATCCTATACAGCAGCATGGAAACAAGCCAGGGCCAAATTTTTCTGGTGAACAAGAAGAAGAGATGTGGGAGGAATAAAGAAAGGCCAAACTGGTAAAACAAGACCTGAAGATCCCAGTTAGGGTGTAGCTGTTGGAGTTGTTGCCAGTCATGCATGTGTGTGTGTGTGTGTGTGTGTGTGTGTGTGCGTGTGCGCTGACATGAATCTGTCTCTTTCTATGACCTGTGTCACATTTAGACTCAGGTGCAGCCTGTTGCTGTGGAGCCGGAGCTCTGCTCAACCTCAGTCTCAGCTAATCAGTGCACACAAGGTAAATGCCAACATTACTGGTGTGTTCAGGTGCACATCGCACTCTGGGCCATTTGAACCAGACACAGGATCACACATCATTGATATTCTTGGATTCCCACAGGACACACCTAAGAGAGGGGACAGATTACAGCCGGATTTATGGGATTTTTAGATCCACTGAGACCAAGTTGTGCAACACGAGCCTCAGAAAACCTGTTGTCATAACAACTGGGAAAGTGAGGGATGATATTCCCCTTCAGTATTCAGAAAATCAGTCTCTCATTGGTTGAGTGACTGGTTGGCTGTCCGATCATTTAAAATCTGTCCCCAGAGAGACAGAAACACACATGTCGCCTAATTCAGTTTTTGAGCGCTGCCATTTGCAGTGAGGATTACACAATGGGATTATCCATGGTGAAGTCTAAAATATGACAGAGGAATAAACAGGTATCTCTGGATTATGTTGGGTTTCTGGCTGAGATAGGTTTTGAACAGTCACCACTCACCTTGACGACGCTGAATCTTTGAAGCAGTCGAAGCTGAGAGCTGCTAGGATCCTCCACAGCAGGTCCATGCCGGTTCCTCTCATGGTAAAATCCAGATTTCATCGACCTGCTTTCTGGCGCGCATCATAATTCAGCACACACGACAGCGCTGGGTCTGTGTTGTCTTTAAATCTGAGCCCCAAACAACAATCCGCACCTCCCCTCCCACGTTTTTTACATATGCAAATGAAAAGGATGCGCCGTCATCATCATCATCATCATCACTATCACCATCATCATCCGCAGGCATGTGAGGGGAGGTAAACAAAGCGCTACTTCCATTTCGTGCCGCTGTCTGCGCGTTTGAATCGCTCTCGAAAGCTCTCGCTTTCTCCGGTTTCCTCCTCCTTCCTCCTCCTCCTCCTCCCCCTCCACAGCAGCAGCAGCAGCAGCAGCAGCAGAGAGTGGACACAGAGAGGCGCAGCTGAGGAGTTTTACATTTGCATCAATCAGGAGAGAGGAGACACGCGCGCGCCGGAGCGAGCCTCACCAATGAGCTCAAAGTGGAGCAGGAGAGCACGAGACTGACACGGCCTCAAAACGCCTCAACACCCGCTGAGGGTTTCAAAAGAGATCATCTTTCTGTGCCACTGGAACCTAAAAGTGACACAATAACAGTGTGAGACATGAGACAGCAGTATACAGTAGGCCACATGGTGATGAAGAAGCAGTGACAGACTGCAAGATATCACTGAATGTTATTATGATTATTATTATCATAATCATAATAATGTGTTTATGAATCCAGCTCCATTTGAAAAAGACTGTCAGAGCTTTACATTAACATGGGGGGAAAACGAAAGTAAGCGGCAGTAACTTTGTCTCTCGTGGGTTGAAGCTGATAAAGAGGGACGTTTTCCTGAGTCCTGCTCCTGCTGGGTGCGTCACGGTTACGTAGCGTCTGACATCATTTAGGCGAAGGGCCATTAAAAGGAGGAAACTCGGTGAGATAAAAATGAATAAATTAAGAGTGAAACAGAGCGCAGTGTGGTGTTAGTG
>OMNW01035024.1:4475-21874 GCA_900303245.1 Selene dorsalis | reverse complement strand
CCGTCACTCAGGAGCTGCTCTTGAAAGCAGGAGGAGCTAAGGGAGCCGCTGTGTTTGCTGTTGTCATTTTCTGCCTGCTACCCCGCTGATTGGGCCGTGCTCCGGTCTGTCCACAGAGATTAGCCCTGTCACAAGTTACAACTCGCCTCTCGCTGCAGCTGGGAGAAATGGTGGTGGACATATTAGCAGAACAGCTTAAGAAAAATAAGATGGAGCGGCGCAGTAGAGCTCAGATATCCACCTCGACTGTCATGTCAGGGTGTCGTCAGGTTCGGCAATTAGCACGGTTGTTCCAACAACTAGTTCTGTGCTTCAAGGAACACTGGTTCATTAGCACAGATCAACAGATTTTTTGGCTTGTGATGCTGCTGCTGCTGCTGAAATCCTCCTCTCTGCTAAAGATTTTCTGTGAGGCCCAGTGATAATTGATGGCCTTTTCCCTCCTCTCCAGATGGGGTGTGGTGGGGGATACTAAGCAACGATTAGTGTCAAGCACATAACTCTCCATTAACAAGTGACAGTGCAGTTTTTTTTCCTTACAGAATCAGTCAGAGGAGGTGTACGACTGGCTCAGCTGCTTTTGTAAACTAATGCATATGATAATTATTCATCGGGCCTGCGTGCTGCCTGTGTTTCTAACGGTGACATCTGTCTCTTAATTAAAAGCTCCTGCAGTTACGGAAGCGAACATGAGGGATAATAGAGATTTATTTACACAGCCCAAACTTTCCTAATAGTTCAGTTACAATTTTAGACAATGGAACGTGACAGGAAGTCAGTTTTGAAGTTTCCTGGAAAGGAGCAGGTTATTACAGGACGAGTGAAGACAGTGTTCAGCTAGAGCTTATGATTAATTTAAGTTCATTGTAACGCAACACACAGACATATTTTTGCCTCAGTCAGTTTTAGCTTAGCATTACAGAAAGCTGGAAATGCAGCATAGAACCTGTCATTTTTACGTTTAATTTTGAGTGTGGATGAATGATATATGACACAAAATGATAATTGGGGAGTTATACAGGGCCAACCCCCAGGTGTATGTGTTTGGTCAGAGCTGTTATAGGCTGAGCTAATCACCTGTGTCCTCCAGCTGCTAGCACAAAGAGGTGGGAGTGGTGCTGATCATCTCTTCTATCTGCTTTAAGCAAAAGAACTGAAAGACCTTTTTTTTCTTAAAATGCCAAAGCATTCATTTAATATGTAAAATGCTTTTTCTCAGGAAATGATCACCATCTTCCACACAATTAGAGCCTAATTACAAAGTCCTTGTACGGAGCAACCTTCTAATAGGTTGTTAAGCAATTCTAGGGCCTATAAAATAAAGCACCTACTCTTCTGTCCTGCACTGCATTAAAGAATGGATTGAACTTAACACAGTAATGAGGTGGTGTGTGAGGTGAGTACTCACACACACACACACACACACACTACAGCTCCAGCAGAAACACAGATTGCTTTGATGCGCAGGGATGCAAGAGCAAAGCTTGTCGTGGCAACAATCTAATTCACACAACCGTAAACAAAAAAAAACGTGACTGCCATTGTTCACTGAGAGAGAAGAGCTGCAGGGGAGCATCTGCAGAGTCCTGTGGTAATAAGTGTGCATACTGAGTTTGGTCTAAAGTAGATTTATAACCTCTGTCTATCTTCTCTGCTACATACTCTTGGATGTGTGGTTCGAATTTATCTTCTGTAAGAAAGAATTTTCTGTGGTCATGCTAAAGTCAGTGACTGCAGCTTGTGAAGTATCTCAGCATCAACTGAGAGGAATACAGTGAGCTTCTGTACAGACACTGGTGATGATCAATCCTACTGGCTTGACATGATTTGTTTCCCCTGGTGATCCTCTAACTTCTGTTAGAGGAGTGAGGTATCCTGCTAACTATGGGATGGATTGCCATCAGATGTACCTACTTTTCCACATTTTGTCATGATAAAAACACAAACTTAAATGTATTTTAGTGGTATTTTATGTGATAGACCAACACAAAGAATAGTTGTGAAGTAGAAGGAAAATGACACATGATGTTCAAGATTTTTTACAAAACAAAGACTAAAATTAAACTTTGGCCTACATGCAAAATGTTATGTGTGGCGGACACCTGCCCACTGTGAAACGTGGTGGTGGCAGCATCATGCTGTGGGGATGCTTTTCTTCAGCAGTGACAGGGAAGATGGTCAGAGTTGATGGGCCATCTTCCCATCAACTCCCATTTTTAATTATTTTTTGGGCTTTTTGCCTTTAATTGACAGGAAACTAGAGATAGACAGGATGCAGAGAGAGGAGGATGTCATGCACACTGGGGGAGATCTTTACACCATGTATCATTTTCCTTCTACTTCATATTATACATTGTGTTGGTCTATCACATAAAATACCAATCAAATACATTTAAGTGTGTTGTTGTGGAAAAGTTCAAGGGGTATGAATACTTTTGGCAATGTGCTGTATCTACTGTATCTTCCAACTTGACTTTCCATTAGTGGCAGCATCATTGGGTGAAAGTTTGAATTTGTATCAGCAACACTAATAACATCCATCCCATCAGCCTCAGCACCTCTTTGCATTTACTGTTAATAAGCGTCTGGTAGCATGCTAACGTGCTAAACTAAGATGAACGTGTACCTGTGAAACACCGAATCGCTGCAGTGCATAACTACACCTTCTCACTCCTGTCAGTCTCAAAACAGGTAACACCAGTGTCTAATTATATCTCCTTAATGGCTGACTTCGTTACCTGAGGTGATCGTGCCGGCAACTGTTAATTTGTCACATCTTCATGATGGCTGTTTCTCAGCAGGGTGAGAGAAAGATATTTTCACTGCATCTCATGGTACAATTTACTTACAATAAAGGAATCACACTGGTGGAGAATGCTAATGAACTCAGCATTAGAAAAAGAGAGTGCTGTGAGGTGCTGTGAAACCCCACAGGTCACACACACACAGCTGTACTGTGGTGTTTTAATCTTTCATGCTGCTGGTTTGGATGTGCACCTTTCAGCTGCCCTCAGCCTGACTTCTCCTCAGTCCATTTTGCAGTGAGCAAAGCCAAAATGGATGCAGAGAGCTGACGTCACTGTGTTTGACATGGTGTTGCTAGCTGCCTTGGTGCCACCAGGGTGACAGTGCACACTGAGAGCCCGAGCAGGGGAACAATGACGTGACTCATGTTAGCCTGCAGATTCTCCCAAAGGGGAACTGTGTATGCACAGCCCAGCGTCGGGCTGGAGCTGTGACCCAGCAAGCCTAACAACCAATCATCGTCCCGCCCCCCTCTCAGCCTGCTGATATGTCCTTAGCATGAATGGGCCTGCAGCCATGCAGGAACATGGTGCAGCTGAACACAACTGTCACTGCCTGTATGACTGTGTGCAGATGTCACGCTGAGGTGGGTGCAGATGAGCGGGAGCTGGGCCCAGGCTCTCTGTGAGAGGCTTTTATCGCACCGATACATCACGGCTGGGGGACGAGGCAGCGCTGCCACCTCTGTCCTTGTGGCCAGGAAACAAGACATGAATAATTGATGGGTCCTTCACGCACGCCTCAGCCAGGACTCCCCTGGAAGCTCAGACCAGAGAAGCTGAAAGAAAAATGATGGATGAGGATGCAAGAGAAATGTTGGTGGATGGGTGAAATTCAGCAAGAGAGGTGCCGGCTGATGAGGGAAAGGCCAGGAAACACTGCATGTGTGTGTGTCCTTCAAAGGAATGATACACTCCCCATGTCCTCCAGCTTAGAGGGCATTTCAATGATATTGATTTAACATCTGATCCCTCAGAGATTGGGGCTGAGCCAATAGAAAGAAAACTAATTTTTCTGAATGTATATGTTTTAATGGAAATGCTGCTCCCACAAACCTCTGAAGATTATGCTCATTTATATAAGGTATATAATTAAACATTTGGTGGTAGTGAGTTTTTTAATTTAGTAAAAATAGCACTAATTACAGCTTGGCAAAAAGACTTGTCGTATAATTGCTTCACTCCATTCCCCTCCACATTTCACATACAAATCCTATGATGAATTAATTTCACCTCTGATGCAGGAGTGGAGCTTCTACACAAACATTTTACCTGTAGCTAAATGCTATTTGGGCTTCATTGCATCATTTAAGATTCCTGTTTGACATTTGACTTAAACATAAAAACTCAGACTAAACTGTCAGCCCTGTCTCAGCTGTAAAACTTTTGATATCAATTTTAATATCTTATTTAATTACGGAGACATTCTGTACATCACGCCACCCTGTTATTACACCAGTAGCTAAACCTTGTTTACCATATTGTATTATGTTTAATGACCTGTCCTCCAGTCGACTGCTGTTAAAGCTTCTGTGGATGGATTCTGAGGTGATGCAGGAGCAAGAGGCACCAGAGTCCTGGATGTCTTATACTGAAGAAGTTTATTAGGCTTGATCAATCAATGAGAACAGAAGAGTTATCGACACAACATGAGTGCATGATACCACCTCAATTCTGAGGGCCCAACAGCAAAGTTCAGATTCTTATACTAGAAAGGTGGGCCGAGCCTACAAAGGAAGATGTGCTAACATTCTATTGGCTATTGGGCTTAAACATCAAGATAAAGACTAACATCATCTAGGTGATGGGAGAACAACAATAGTTCCTCTCTTCTCACCCTGAGTGTTATCCAGTGAAGGTGCCTGTTATTACCTGTCTCTGCAGCTGTGTCTGGATACCACCAGAAAGTAAGATTCAAGGCGCCAAGGGAATGACCATGGCCTTGGCTTGTTCCTGGGAGAGGATGCAGGGCAGATAACTGTCTGTAGCAATGTATCTAAGAGGAAAAACCTTTAATTCTCAACTTTCAGCCACAAACACAGAGGGATTGACCGTTAACTACACAGACTACATGGAGAAATGAAATTCTTCCCTAACAGGGTGGGCGTCTTCAAAAAGAGCATGCAGGCGTGGGCTGTATCTGACCTGACCCAGGACGCTTCCAACAGAGCGTCAACAGGCTGTGTCAACAGAGCGATGACACAGCCAAGCTTATATTGGCTTCTGTGTGTGTTTTATGTGTATCTCAGTGGACTGTGAAGAACAACAATTAAAGCTCCCTCCAGGTAGAAGGAAACCACAGACATGACTGATAGTTTTATACTTGTTGACTTCAGGGAGGACTTCATCTGTCATGATGATTGGTGTTGCTAAGAAACTATGTGAGGAGTTTTTCTCTAAATCAACCTGTCAGCAGTGAGTCTCAGAAAAGCTGAGACACCTACACAGTCCATTGAAAACAGACTATGAATCCACATCCAGACTGTACTTTAAAATATACTGAATAAGCTGAAATGCTGAGTAATATATAAATGTTCAGCTGATTTCTTTCTTTTTTGTAATGAAATGGATGTGTTGTGTCATCGCACAATATTTCATTCAGCTTCCCCGTCTTCTCTGTGCATCTTTTCTTTCTATCCATCATCATGTCATATTGATGAGGATTGTGCTGAGCCTCAGGGACAATCAAGAGGAGAAAATTCACTGTGTGCGTCACAGCGAGGAGTCAAAGATGTCAAGAGGAAGGAATTCAGCTCTGAATGGCATTACCAGCCATCTGCAACTCCGAGGGTCCACCACTGACTGATGGTTCCTACCTCTCTCTCAGTTTGTGCTGATGATTGATTATTATTATGAATTTTAACAACAATATGCATATATTTGCTGTATCATCCCATATTATATTAAAATTGGAAAACAGTTCTAATGAAATTCATCTGCACAGCCTTTCTTCACCATATGAGCCTGATGACATCTGATTAATGTATTCTAACCTTAACTGTATCCAGCTTCCAATTTTGAGTCTTTCGAGACATAGTAAACAGAATATCTTATAGTTTTATAGTGTTAGTCAGCCAATTTAATATTTTACTGGCTGAATGTTTAACCAAGACAATAATGAGCAGTTTATAGGTCCAGTGTGTAAAATGGGAAGGAAACCGTGGCATCTAGCATTCAGATTCTAGATTGCAGTGCTCACTCGCTACACGACTGAGAGTAGTTCAGGATCATTAAGCGATGAGGTGAAGATGTAAACCATATTACGATATGTTATAGGTTATCAGTGAGAGGTTAGGAGTGTCTCATTCCTAATTGTAGAGTTGTTCTGATTCCAAAACCAGTATCGGAAATGACTCCAATACTGCTGAAAATGCTGGCATCGGTATTGGCGAGTAGCTGTTGGCTTCATTATGCTGTGAGCTCTGTTAGCGTCGTTAGGTCTGTTAGCACCGTTGGCACCGTAAGCGGCTACAGTGGAACTGGAGCGGTCAGTTTATTAAACAAAATGAATGGCGCTCACCAAGTTTGTCCCCTTTTGGCTCCCGTATTCAGAGATGGCGATGCAACATGGCAGCCTTCAGTTGGGTGCACCGCTACCTACGTATTTAAACAACTCATTCTGAGCTACGAGAAAGCTTTCATTTGTATGTGATTGTGATTAGGCTTTGGTAAATACGTATTTATGAAAGCAGTATTTGATTTTTGCTCATAAAAAGCCAAATAAGTTACACACTGTGCCTTCAATGAGTGAAACTAATCATTAATTGCATCGATAATTTAGAGTAGAGACAATGTGAAGTGGATTAATGAATTTTTCCATTTGGATTTAAAAATAAATGGGCAACTGATGATTAATCTTGATAATCAATTTATTTCACCAGAGGTTAGTGCCTCAGCCTCTCCATTATAAATACCTGCTGGTTACCTGACTGTAAACTGAATATCTTCATGTTGTATAAAACAGGACAAGTGAGCACATCATTTTTACATTTTCTGACATCAGTCTATAATGATAATAATAATCAGTTGCCTCTCCAATGGAGGCCATATAGCTGATGTGTGAAATTGTGTGTCTCTCTATGTAAATGTGTACGCATGTGGAGTCGTGTTACTCTGTGTGGTGATGAAAGCTGAGGTTATATTTGGAGACAGGAATGACTCATCCTGGCAGCAAAATGAAGGGCTGTTAATTGGATGCATCTCTAAACAGATACATTTACTCTCGTTTGATCCTGGTTTTTATTTCCACAAACTGCTCAGCTCACACTGCTGCTGCCCCTCCAGCTGTGGCTCCAACCTGCCTGAGCCATGTGTGCAGCAGGACTGTTGTCTGTTGGTGATGTCAGATGTTCACAGGGAAAATGACCTGTCTCAGTGACCTGAGAGTTGCAGAAATATTTTAGATACATCAAAGTTTATAACAACATGAAGTTATTTACAGTAAATACACGTGGTCATAGTCAAGATTACCTTATTTACACTTGGCATGTAACTACCTTTGAGATAGATCAGATATCACTTGACATCCTGAAAGTAGGGGTGTGATGCATTGAAGATGGGTTGTGATCCACAGTGACCATGTTAAACACTGGTGTAAATATAGTTATGTGGGCAATTCACATGGGAAATAATTAATTGCATGTGGCTATTTGAAACCAACAAGGTAGCAGCTAAACTGCAAGCAGCCATTAGCGGAGTGAGTAAACAGTGACACAGCTCTTCTTCTTCTGCTATCTTTTTGTCGTCGTTGTTTTTTTTGGGATGCATTCAAACAATTGCAATTAGACATCAATCCGATCTCATCATGAACTAGAGACATACAGTATATTAGGCTGTAATAACAGTAGGTGTATGTGATGTAATCAGATTAAATCATATCTAATTTCTACCTGCATATGAGTCTCAATTCAACTGCAGGTGTAACTAGAGTCTTTGTGTTTAAGACAAGATCAAAACCACACTGTTTAGCATCCCCTTGTTTTCTCTTACAGGTTGTTGTTGCTTGTTCCAGTTTCTCTTTGTTGTGTGTTTGTTTTGTCTTTTGTTATAGAGACATAGTCCAGAGTCTTTTCTCAGATCTCACATTAACACGCATCTCAGGTGATTTGATTGCAAGTGGACACGTCTGAGTACAGTGTATATAAAGAAAATACTGTGACAGGTGATGTCATAGATTTACTTCAAGCTGTCTTGATTTCATTTTATTGTCCCCTTATAAAGCTAATATGGTGAATGAATCAGCAAACAGTTGCCTACTTCTAGGCAAGGCTATCTGGCTAGCCAGTAAATATAAGTCCAAGACTGAGTGTGTTTTAGCTCTGTTTTGGTCTCTGCTGACTGACTGACAGAAATGTGTAGCTCTCTAGTTGCTGAACAGCTAGTTACTAACTTTGTCTGCTGTTTGGTGCTAAGCAGGTAGATAACAGCTGCTTTATTGGTGCCTTTCAAATGAAAACAGCTGCCTGGAGCTGGATGACAGCGTTCAGACTGAATCTTGCTGTGGGCAAGTTGAGGGCTGTAAAACTAGACCAATGAGCTGGAAACATGTTATAAAACTCAATTGAGCTGAAAGTTTGGAGATAATTCTCTGCGGGTTGGTCGTCACCTTCTTTGTACATGCAGTCAAGTCACACAGCTATGGCATAGGAATATCAAGGGGGTGCAGCTTTGACGTAACACTTTTATACTTTAATATGATGTTAGATGATGTACACACTTTTGTTTTCAAATTCTGTCCTCACATAGAAAAGGCAGCATCAGTCGTTTACACTAGTGCCTCAAAGCAACATAACGTTGGTGTTGCTTTTTAAGCCCTCGGTCATTATGACTGGAGCAGAGGAGGAAGTTAAGTGATAAAGAGACTAAGGGCCTGATTTACTAAAGGTTTGTGTGTGTAAAAACGTGTGCACACTTGATTTCACACGCAAACATATGCTAAAGCTGATCTACTAACCGGGCGCACCCAAGATTGCATCTCTTAAATGGGCAGAATTGCATGTGCATCCATTTGGAGTGTCTGCCTTAATGAATACGCAAATATGGGCGTGTCTGCCAGAACGAGCAAAACACTGGGAGGAGTTGATGCAAATAGATTTATTTAGCACACGCAATGTGATTTACCAAACCTGAAACAGGTTGCAGTGGCTGTTTGTGTCTTTATTTAGCACGTTTGAAAGGAAAGTCTTAACTGGCACAGCTTTGTGCACAATGGCTGTGGTTATTGAGTTAATACCTGCCCGGGCAGAAGATCTTTCATCTCGGCGTTTCCTCGTGTCAGGGTCATTCCAGTGAACTGAGCTCTGTGCTATAGCTGCTCCTCCAGCCCAGTGAATGACAGCAGGTATCCAGTTACCTGCTCAGCTACAGTGAGCTGCACCTGCTGCTCAACACTGGTCAGAGCTTCACCGGTTACAGAGGTTTTATGATAAACCACATTTTCTTTTGTTCCTCACCTTCTGTCTCTTCATCTTCTCTTCACTTCATCTCTTCTCTTCTTGTTTTACCAACCACATTCACTTTCTCTCGTCGCTTTGCCCTCTCTCTATTGATCCATCGGATCAAATTTCATTCTGTGTTTGTGGCCATCCAGTGGAAACAACTACCACGCGCAAAACCCTCATTTAAACACTGCGGTTTGCACGTGTTGTCATTTAGCCTGTTACTCTTAGTAGATCACTTGTTTTGCGTGCGCTAACCAAACACGCAAAAAATTTACCAGGAGCAAGCAATTTAGCACCCCTTATCTGGGCCTTAGATCAGGCCCAAAGTCTCCGCAGGGAGGAGGCTGGAGGTTGGACTTCAACATTTGTTTCAGCATAAGCACAATTGTTTATTATTGTAACATTATGATGGAGTTCCCCGGAAGCTGACATAGTGATTTTAACCCAAATATAATTTTGTCCTAACTTTAACCATAGCGTTATGGGACAAATCACGCACTTGTGATATCATGTGGATGCTTTGTTGTGTCCTTAATTGTGTTGATAATGAATATTCTTCAGCTGTGGCATCTCAGTGTTTTGTCCACCTGTAGTGAAACCGTGTCTCTTGGCTTCTAGATACTGAGCCAACATCTTGGCCTCCAGTAGTTTGACACCCATAGCTTACTGCTCCATTTATCTCCATGATGATCTAATTATGTGGATAGGAATGATGTGATTACACAAAATAGTTGTGTGATAAAACCAAAGTGTTTGCCATGTGAAAACATGAGAGAATAGTCATGTTTGGACAGAAACTGTGACACAGATTTTCTGTGGGCACCAGGGAGGAGAGAGAGAGCAGAAGAAAAGATATTAAGTCTCTCCAGCTCATGCTGTCAAGAAAATAAATCGGGTTGCGAGCGTGATGGGGTTTCATCAGAGATAGTTTATTCAGAGAGAGGTTTTTGTGAGTCAAGAGGTTTGAGGGCGACAGTCATGGTGGTGTGTATGAACTGTCGACGGGTTTCTTCCCCCTCATCCATCTTCTCCGTGCCAGAAACCACTTGTCTTTTCCCTCTGCCAAAAACTGTCCACTAAATGGGTCTTGTATTTGCACTAAATAAAATGTCCTGCCACTATCATCGAGTGCCAAGGCCTGATGTAGAGGAGGGAATCTATTTTGAACAGCTCACTTTAGCAGATGCTTGTAATGGTCCTGCTTTTAACAGCGCGGCAAAGAGTGACTGTTAAACACTGAGGGCTCTCAGGCTGAGGTGGGAATGGCTGTTATGCTCTGGAGATGAAATAACTTCCTTGTCAGAGTCGGACTAATGTGGTTACAACTCCTTCAGTGGTGCCTGCAAATCTCCTGTGTGAGGTAAACAGTAGAGATATGGGCAGACGCAATATAATAGTCTCGACGGACAACTTCACTGAACAGTTGGCTCATGCAGAAAATCAATGAGGCTCACTACTTAAAACACAGCCCGTTATACTGAGTTACACTGTTGCATTATTTAGAATCATATTAAATAAAGTGAGATGTCTTTGTTTTGTTTATATAGAGGTTCTATGTTAATACTATGAAAGTATCAGAGCCTCAGTCCACAGTGGACACACACAGTCACTTCACCAGCCAGTCAGAGGAGACGTACTGAGCCTCTCCTCTGATTTGCTCGGTCATCAGCCTCAGCCTATCAGATGGAAGAGCTGTAAAACTAATAAACTCCTGCTAATGAAGTACTTTAAAATGATTTGTGGTTCTTAAAACCACAATATGTTCAAATTAATAACTAACCCTGATCTCAGTCCTGTAAACAACATCAATCTATTTCTAACAAGCTGTTGAGACATTTACCTGCTGCATTTTAATATTGACGAAGAGACTCTGGCTTCACCATCAGTATTAATATGCTTGCCACCAGAGCTGAGAAACATCATCAAGTCTCTCAGCAGTGACGGTTTTAATGTTTGCTGAAAAAAGCACTTCTCTGATTTTTTTTTGTTTGTTTTTTCAATGTCTCCATCATAGAAATAAAACTGTGTAAAGTCTTGGTACAGTATGAGCCTCAGGCTCCAAGACACGGGGATTCATTTGGTTGCCACATTTTTGCCTGCCATCCTTTTAGCCAGCTACCTTGTGTGTTGCACATGTGTTTGGTTTTGTATGTGTGTGTGTGTGTGTGTGTGTGTGTGTGTGTGGCTGTATTTCCCTTCCCTGTGGCATTTCATCTGTTCACCAGAAGAAAATGGGATTACATAATTAAGTCTTTCATCAGCAGCAGACAATAGCCAGCGTTGCCCCCCCCCCAATCGACTGTTGATTTATTATCAATTCACACTTCATTACAGATGCCAGAGCGGTTTGGAAAACTACTTTGTTTCACAGTAAGTCTTTACAATCTGAGCTCATCTGTTTGCTCATTACTCCACAAAGCATTTAGAATTTCATCAGACACCACTTTCATTTGGAGACATCAGCCATGAAGCGGGGAGGTATCTTTATTCTTGGAAATTCTTTCTGATATTTCCACTGTGCTGAGAAAGCAGCTGCACAGTCACCCTGCAAATTAACACCAGGAAAGAATCTGTTATTCATGGGCAGAGAGTCAACCAACACCCACTCCCATCTCTGCATCTCCAGCTTGTGAAAGGCTAATCGGGTGGTCACTTCAGTGCTTTCAGATGGGCCTCGAGAGTCTCCTGGTGTAAAGCTCGTGACCATGGTGACGAAGGGGGGATCGACCAATCATGTTACTGTGCTGAACGAGACAGAGAATTGATTGTGTCACCGTGCAGAGATGGATGGAGGAGGTTGCAGCCGAGCAGTGTCTAAAGTCAGAGAGGGAAACTACCACTGGGTTTATTTTTGATGCCTGCACCAAACACAGACCTGGTGGCAGAGGTGAGACAGAGTGGACACTGACAGGACAAGGTGACCTGGAGCAGGACCACATGATGTAAACACATATCTAGCTGCAACAAACTGTCCAAACCCAAATCAATTTCAACAGAGACTGTTTTACCTCTGATAGTGAAGATTAAAATGTATAAAATAGATAACCTATAGCATCATCCACAGTAATGGACAAACTCTAAGGCTTCACGATTCTCTGTAATTTTTGAACCATTTGTAGAAGCTTCGATCATAGCCAATAAAATACTCAGTAAGACTGATTTATTATTGCAAACTGGATTATCTATCTATGTTGGTTTATGTGGCTGCCTGTGCACAGTCATAGGGATGCAATAACAGATGTTTTCATTAGCAGTTAATTTGTTGGTTACCTTGCCAACTGGCTGATCGTTTTGTTTATCAGATCTGAAAAAATAGCAAAAACCCAGAGTCCAAATTCCAAAGATACTCAACTTACAGTATAAGATCTTCATGTTTAAGAAGATGGAACAATCAAATGTTTGGCATTTTAATTAGAAATGACTAAGATCATGATTTTATTATCAACATAGCTGTTGATTTCTGTTGTGGTTAACTGACTAATAGTTGCAGCTCCACACACATTTCAAACCATGTTGAGCTGACGTGTGCCAGCTGAACACTGCACCACTCAAATGACATTGTCCTTATTAGGAAACTTCCTCAGAAAGTATTACACAAAGATTTAGAAGTGAACACAATAACCCTGGCCTTCTGATGTCCTCCATATTTAACATGTTCACATGGCTGTAAATTTAGTCTCTATGCCCTCAACACTATTTGTCTTTGATGGCAGCAGTGTAGGCCGGGAAAATGTCAAAACTGACGCAGATGCAGTGAAAGTGATTATTTTCACCAGCCGCTGTTGTTCCAAACAAATGAATTCTCCCCCAGAAAGTATTTTCAGTACATAGCCCACTGTGTAGAGCCTGCAAAAGAATGAATCAGCATTTACGCACTTGAACACAGATTTTTACATGAATTTATGAAAACTGCGAACAGCCAGATCTTATCTGTAACGCGCCCTGTCTGCTCTGAAGCAACTTTACTACTTCACAGGCTGCAGGGGACAGAGAGTGTCGGCTGCTGGTGATGTCGTCCATTGTCAAGGGTCTAAATCTTTGTAGCTGTGTGGCTCATGGACCAAACAACAGCAGCTCATTTAGCACATGGTTGAACCGCCAGGCTGCGTGTCCATGAACTGGTCAGTGAGTTAACACAAACTAAAATGAGCAATTTGGCTGATGACGAAGCACCAAATGTCTTTCGCATTCGCTTGTGATGTGATGCAGCATGTTGGAGTGACAAGCTGTTGCAGCCAAATAGCAGCAAAACTGTTTTTTTTTTATTATTACATACACATTCCAATTTTTTTTTAAATACACCACTATAAAATGAATGAGGTGTGCTCAGAGGTAATGCATCTTTACTCTGAGTCCAGCCTGATCCCTAAGTTTCAGTTCAAAGCCATTTAAAGCCTGTGGCCTGAGGGGCGTTTGAGACCAGTCGGCTTCAACTGAAAGTCCTGACCTGAAGGCAGTGTCACTGAGCCTCCACTCACTCATGTACACCAGAAATCGATTTAGCCCCTGATGTTTGCTCCTGAAGCGTTTGTGTATTTGATCCCCACATACTGGTCACTGATGTAATATATAGGGACACTGGCTCTGTCCACAGTGCTGATGTTAGGGTGATTTATGGAGCAGAGCCAGGCAGGAATTAAGCTTGACATTCTTGTTTGTATTTAGAAAAGGATGAGGCTGAAATAACTCAGGTGAATATTTGCTGTATTGAATGGCATGATATTTTGCCATTGACATTCATGGTCCTCAGAGGATGAAGCCCAGTATTTATAGTGGCTGTAACCCTAACCATTAGAGATTACCATGAATCTTTGTGCACACTGCTGAGGATGTCAGGCTTTAGACAGAGACTTAATAAATAAGAACATAAAAAAATATCCAGTAAAATAAAAGAGTAAAAATAATAGAATAATTTGTAAATTTAAGTATTTGTGCTAATGTTTAAAATAATCTGAGATCATCTCCTCAGAAAGTCTGTACAAAGTAAATTATATTAGACACAACAGGAGGTTTCAAAGTTTGATGAATGCCAAGCTGCAGCCATTACACAACTGATCAAAGAGTGGTATTAAAGCAGATGTCATTAATCTCTATTCACTGTATCAGAGGGAGGAGACAGGAGAGTCACTAACGAAGTGATCCCTCATCTTCTGCTTGGGTTTTAGTTTCAGCTGGCTCTCAGCGAGCTCGTTCTTAGAAACTCACTTGTCCCAGAAGACCTTTGGGTCGTGTGATGTTGGTTTGGCAGTAGTGTGTGTATGTGTGGTGTGTGTGTGTGTGTGTGTGTTTGTGTGTGTAACACCCCAGAGGCTACACAGGAAGCTTTCAGAGATTCCCTCCTCTTTTCTTGTTGCATCTGCTGCTTCCTCACTGTAATAGCATCACCATGTGCTGCTGCACTTTCACAAATAGGTCAAAAACATGTTAATGAACAGGACTGGTGATAGTAACGGTGTCACTGAGGTTTGTTCAGCTCTTATCCAATGTAATTTAACACCGCCCCTCCACCCGGCCTGCTATTAATTACATGGCTCATTGATTTATTGATTACTCTGCTGTCAGGGCAGTCTGATCACTTCCTAGACATCGAGACTACAATAAACACAGAGCACATATTGATACCACAGTGTTGCAGGCTTTATTAAACACATACAGAGTGTGACAAAACAATTTGTCTGTTGCATTATATTTGGTGTGTGTTTTTTGTCTTTTATCCCTACAATATGACAACATGAAAGTGCATAACTGACGCCTTTATAATTGAGACTGAGGAAATGTAACATGCCAGTCCAATATGAAATAAGCAGAGAGGGGAAAAAAGGAAAAGAGAAAGGGAAGAAAATGATGCACTGCAGCTGTTCATTAAGACGGTGATTTCCAGTCATAGCTTAGCAACCTTAACAAGGCATGGAAAGCCTGTCAGGCTTCATTTTTCTCTGGACTGAACACAGGGGTTTACTCACTGTGTAGAGCATAGGCTCACGCTAACAGCTCTGCTCTGCTCAGCTTTGAGGACCGCTACAGAAGAGCTACATTTGTGCATCCTCGTGCTTAGTGTTATCTCTGTAAATATAAACAATGTTTATAATTATGAAAAATTAAAGAAATGACTGAGGTTTGATGTTAAGGCCACCATAAGCTGTGTACATATCTGTGATGCTGACAGTACAAGCTTGACAGGCAGCAGTGAGCTGTCAGTCACAGCAGTTTGATTCTCTTCAGCAGCCACCTGTTCTCTCTAGCACTTAATCATAAGTACATGTCAGGGTGTAGTAGATACAGTGAAAGTGACCTCATGTGTGACATTTGGTTGATTTCATGTGATGCCAGCTGGAGCAGGATGTTGGGTTGGTACATTACAGACAAGAGGGGTTAAATCAGAGCAAACATGAAGGATGACAATAGCTGTTGAGACTTTCTGGACCCTTTTTATACCAGTGGGCAGTGGAGAAGGAACACTTTAAACTCTCCACGTTTCTGCACATTTCATTTTAATAGGCATAAAATTAGAGCAGAGTGAGTGGCTGGTACTGTCTGCAAGTCAATACCATACTGCTTATTGCAAGAGAATCTGTTTTTGTCAGACAAAAGCACCAGATAAAGGGGAGGGGGGGCTCAATAACCACTCAGGGCATTAGGGCAACTTTCCTACCCCCTTTATTTTAACATTTTGTGCCTGTAGAGTAAATAGGTCTTGTATACTGTGTGGAAGAAATGACACTTGATCTCTGTTAGCTGGTGATTATGAGCATATTTCATATTTGCACAACTATATCTCCTGTGGGCACTGGTAAGTGGAGGCTGGTGTATAAACAGATGATGAATGACAGTGTAGTAAAACGCAATTATAATAATGTAGAATAAATCTTTTCAGGGCAAGTTGACATACTCCGTAAATACATAATAGCTTCTTACAACCATATTATAGTGTTTTATAAATCAGCAGTGTGACAGTGTTGTGCTCAGCCACTGTTGGTAGTCATGTTGTTGGGTGCGGCCGGCTCTGTCAGGCTGAACATTTTATCTCTCTCTGTCTCCCACTGAGCTGTTGCTGCTGCTGCTCTCTTTAAAGACACTGTGGGAAACTACCAGAATGACTCCAGTGTTGGCCACAGCTGCAGCCCACCCCCGGAGACTGGCTCTCCAGGAGCACATTAACTCTGCTTGGTCTCCTGAGCACACACATGCTGGAGATTTGCTATTGTTGCAGACGAGGAGTAAACAATCTAATCTCGGAGACGCTGAAATACGGCAGGCAGCAGTCAGGGCTCCAGTAATAGAATGAAGCTTGTCTGCTCGTCAACCCTAGTCTCAGGTTATAGCTGTGGTGTGGACCGGGGGCAAGAGCAGGGAGCAGAGTGTGCTTGGGTGGATGTGGTTAAGTGTTGTCAGAAATGTGCTACACCTAGTGTCAAGTTGCTGTTTGGGGATTTGGAGACTTGAACAGATGAGTGTGTGCAGTATTTGACAAGAAAAAAGTTGAAAATTTATATTTATATCATTTTTAGTAGGCTAATAGATTTTTTTGTCCCTTTATCATTTGGCAACTAGTCACGCTTATCAGTATTTTACCTCATTTGGATATACATGAATATACACTGAGGCTTTAAAGGAGACATATCATGCCCCTTTTCCACAAATTAAAATAGTTCCCAGGTGTCTTAAAGACATGTCTGTGACATGCTTCAGTCAAAATACCCCAAGGATCAAACATCACAGCTCTTTTCATCTGCTCAAAACAGCC
Source organism: Selene dorsalis (assembly GCA_900303245.1). Taxonomy (NCBI): domain Eukaryota; kingdom Metazoa; phylum Chordata; class Actinopteri; order Carangiformes; family Carangidae; genus Selene; species Selene dorsalis. The sequence continues at coordinate 4,886 of OMNW01035024.1, read as the reverse complement.
CTGTTCAGAACGGCTGGTTTCAGTGCCTGTCCCTTTAAATGCAAATGAACCACTGCTAACCCTGCCCCACCCCTTCTACTGGTGCTCGCAGGTAGGGGTGGTATTATGCAAATTTGAAAACTAATGACATCATTGACAGACAACCGAGGGAACAGCTCGTAAAACCACATGGATTTCAACCTAGGCAGCCGGCACATTACAGATTATTTTGTCAGTTCTCACATTTTGGGGGCCAGAAGGCAAGACAAACTATATAATATATAATATAAAATATATGTTAAAGAGCCTTCAAAAGTGATATTTCCATGATATGTCCCCCTGAAGGATCATCCACACAGCAGAACTATGCACAAACATTAATGATGTGTAAGAGTGGCATGTAACAATCCAAGGAGTGGTGCAATCTAAACA
>OMNW01035023.1:76028-92887 GCA_900303245.1 Selene dorsalis | reverse complement strand
AACCCGAACCCGAACCCGAACCGGAACCGGAACCCGATTCGGGACCGGAATCCGAACCGGGACCGGAACCCGAACCGGAACCGGGACCCGAACCGGAACTGGAACCCGAATCGGGACCGGGACCCGAACCGGGACCAGAACCCGATCCGGGACCGGAACCCGAACCGGAAGCGGGACCGGAACCCGAACCGGAACCGGGACCCGAACCGGAACCGGGACCGGGATCCGAACCGGGAACGGAACCCGAACCGGGACGGGGATCCGAACCGGGACCGGGATCGGGACCGTATAACTCACCACAATAAGATAAAATCAGTCGGGGTTCTGACGAAGGAAGGGAAGGGAATTGGAATTGGGCCCTTGTGTAACCGGCCTGGTCCATCAGGTTAATGGCTGAGTTCCAGTCCGGTCTCTTACAGACCATAGACTGGCGGCCTAATCTCCAGCTCGTATTTAAAGGTGACGCACACAAGCAGTAAAAATGAAGGTAATTGAAATACCAAACAATACAAGCCGGTAGATGTGTTGACGGGTGATAATAGTGGTAAAAAATAAATAAATAAATAAATTAAAAAAACATTGGCAACCGTTGTTTACCTTATTTAAGGTAAGTGCACAACAACAGTGTTCCATTTGAGACAACACTAACTGTCGAAATTCTTGCACTACACAAGTAAGTACATAGTGTACTAGTGACAGTGTACTCATGGAAGTATTCAAATTGTGACACAGCAATAATCATTGATGTATTCCCACGATGACGGGAGTTCTTGGCACGCAAAGGAAGAGGCTCTAGTTTTGATCATGCCGGATCGAAAAATGGCGCCTGGTCATTTCAATTGAAGTTGCTCGCCTGGCGCATACGCCGAAAATGTTTCTGGCTTCCGGGTTACGCCAACATGTGCGCATGCACATTTTACGACTCGCGTCTTATGCTGTTACGTGATTCGCTCCAACCTACTGCGATAGCGGTAAAGCAGGCTTAAAGCAGTTTTAATTCCCACTGTAGAGCTGTTAAAGTGTCACTTAATACTTTTTCATGCAAGAAAGTAACCGTTTAGATCCCCAATATGTCGTCAGTTTATTCAGATGATGCCTGTTTTCTCCTACGTTTTCTGAGACGTGAGGAGCCACCTGTAGCCGACCGGGAGCAGCGGGTCATCTCAGAGGCATGCATCTCGGTCTCCTGAAGTGATCGGCCGGTCAATCTGTGTCGACATCCTGGGGGAGATTAATTTACCAGCATGTCTTTGGCTGGTTTAACTCTTTTCATCATAAATGTTGGTCTCATTGATGACTGCAAATTGATGTTGCAGATACCTGTTAAGAGGTCAGAAGTTAGAGCAAGCAGGAGTGGCTTCCCATAGAGGGCTTGCTTACGGGCAGATTCACTGTTTTTGACTATAACCACAAGACTGTCCATGGACTGTTTGTCATGATGTATGGGAATCCTTGCATGGTTGTATGAGCTCAAATCCATGGATATTGATTTCCTCTTTCAAATCTGTCAGTGTATATCTAATTAGTTTAAATGCAACATCCATGTGATTATAATAGTTTCAGATCAAGCTGAAATAGTCATAATAATCAAGGTGTCCTGTACACAATGTTTGTATAAACGCTAAGAGAAATGACAGAGCAAGTAAAATGTCCAAGTTAAACGTGTTTATTCAGGGAGTTCATACCAAAAACAGCAGTTTCCAATCAGCAGTAGTTCCTCCACTAGTGACAAAAAATATATATATACCACTTAAAGTTAATTATCATACAAAGATCTTAAAATAATTATCTAGTTAGAAAACCAGTTTTCATCAAATGGTAGTTATTGTTTTAAAAGTTTAAATCTGTAACAATCAAATTGTGTATTATGTACAGTGATCCACAGATGCAGACTAGGTCAACTACCTATCCTTGTTGCTACGGAGATCGGTTGTCAATGGGTCATGCTGAATAGTCTGATGCAACATTAGAGCCAGCAGACCAGCTCTGTTGGTCATAGCAGTCCTGACATTACGCTCCTGTTCAAAGAGCTCGTCCAACTTGTACCACTGTGGGGGGAAAAAAAAAGAAGCAAAGGTTAACGCTGAGGATTTCGACTATTCATTGTTTCAAGTCATTCACAAATACAAATTACTTTATTAATCGCCAAAGGGAAATTCCACAGAATCAGAAATACTTGCAAACTTCTGTCCCTCTAAACCAAAGCAGCAGTTGTCAAGCTTGACTTACCACCCTGACTCGCTCCAAGTCCACTTCGGCTCTCCTAAGCTTTTCCCAGTTGTAATGCCTGTTGCATTTTCTTTTGGAGACTCTGCAGTACTCTCCTGTCAGCTCAAACACATTCTTCACAAGAGGACACCCACACACCTCATCTACTGGGACCTGGACAGCCCAGAAGCAAGAAAAATGAATAATGAATAATGGGAAAATCCACTCAGACACTACTTAAGCATAACATGTTACTACTATTTATATTTCACATTATGGACCAACTTGGCAGTTTTTGGTGACACTGGAGGTTTACAAATGAAGTTCACTGACCTTTGGGTCTCTGGAATGTTCTGGACACAAGACCTGAAGCCTCTTACAGTATGTTTTGCTTTGCGGATTGTAGACATCACAGAAGAGTCTGGTTGCTCTGTGAATCAGAGATATTCATAGTAAAGAAAGTGAAGTAGAGAGAACTGCTGTGCACTTAGAGAGTATTTAATTTTTCTTACCCTTCTATTCTTGTAGGATACATGGAGCCAAAGGAGGTCTGACTCTCATACTGTCAACACAATAATTGGGGAAAGAAATGTTATCAGTGGCACATGACTTTGATTGTGTTTATATCCCATGCTTAAAAGCAAAAACATTCATCAAAGAAATAATCACCTTTGCGTAACATCGCTCCATGTGTCTTAATGCCACTTTTGGATTGATGGGATGACTACATGACACACAGAAAATCTGCAGATCTGTGTCTTCACTATCACCTTCATTTACCTGCAAAAGGGACAGAAAGCATTTAACGAAAAAATGTTACTTGTGTTTTTCTCCTGCAGCTTCAAACAACATGAGATTGCAGTTTTGAAGCTGGCCCTAAACTTTGTCGAGACCCACAGGGAATTCTAATGAAAAAAAGCAGTTGTGTAACTCAGTGAACAATTATGCAGGTTGTTGCCAGCTAACCTCCTCATCCTGCTGGACCGCCTGCTGCTTGGCCTTGGCAATGATGCCCTCCAGTTCGTGGAAGCGTCGCTCCATCTCAGTCAGGCGCAGCCGAGCATTCTGCTGCTCGCGACGGATGCGCTCCAGCTGTTTCTTCCCGTGCTCCTCAGCAATGCATGGACTCTGCTGCCACTGCTGGATGCGTTGGGGGAGGATCTCATAGATCCGGCTGTGGATCAAAAAGCACATGGATGAATTCATTACAACACTAAAAAATTCAAAGATTGATTCAAAAAAATCAAAAGACAATTCTGATTCCAGTTCATAAGCTCCAAACTGAAGCTAATATAGAACTGACCCAATTAGACAATTCTCAAAAACTGCAACATTTACCAGCATTTAAACACTGGGTGGAGCGGCCGTACAGCCGTACTGTCATTTGAGTGAAAAGTGACACCAAAAAGTTTTTGACCATGTCACTACACAGAGGTATATAAACAAGGCAGCTAAAAAAAATCTCTGTTTAAATGCAATCCTAATCCAGGAATCTATAGAGTATCTGTCCTGATGGAAACCCCCTAATGCATTAGAAGTGAAAGTGAGAGTTCTTACTTAGCAGCCAGCTTCATGCCACAGTCCTCAGAGCAGTATTTGGAGTTGGGCCTTGCTGCCTCCACACAGCTCGGCCCCAGACACTGACGCTGTCCTCTGTTATCGCGCAGTTCCCCCTTTTCACTGTGCCTGCTTTTGTCTTTGTGCTTCTGCTTCTGTTTGTGGCGACGGGACTCCTTCTGGATAGATTTAGGAAAACAGACAAAATGTCAGCAGATGTGTTACTAGTATACATTTATTTAACATCTGGCAGCACTTCAAATAATAATTATATAAGGAAAACAAGTCTTACTTTTTTGTCAAACTTCTTCTCTCGTCTCTTGACATGTTTCACCTTTACTGCTTTCTTACGCATGACAGGACTGAACGGCGGCTCATCATCGTCATCACTAGCCCATGCCTGAGTGAGAGAAGAGCAAACAGTCACTAAACGCACACTTCCTGATCAGAGCTTTAGTTGAAAATGGCAGGTTTATATGCAACACTATAATGTCAGTTGTTCTGCTACCATGCTATCATTGAGTCCTGCAGCCTTGTACTGCTGGTACAGATCTGCTTCACTGTCGTAGTCATCAGAGTAGCGTCTCCGTCTGTGGTAGGAATTGTCCCTCCTTTCCCTCAAAGAGAACTCTTCATCCTTCACACGCAGCATTTTCTGTACAAGAACAAAAACAAAAAAGGCTGTCCAATTTCAGACACTACATAAAGAGTTCAGGAAGCAGCTTCAGCTATTGAAAAAAGACAGATCTTTTCACTTTATGATTTAAAAATGTCTTTACACACACAAGCTAGTTCTTAACGAGATAATATATATAATGAAGCTTTGTTATCACATGGAAAATTTAAAAACAAAACACATTAAAGCACTTACCCTGGCTCGAACCTCACATTGCCTAAACCTGCACTTCTGTCTGATTTTGTTGGGGCCTCCAAACTTCTTCATGTCCTTACAGAAGTCACACTGGGCACAGTCCTCAGTCCGTCTGCAGGGCTCACATTCCCCACACATTCGGACTGAACGCTTCACCTGTGGAAAAATAAAGAATAAATGGTGAGCCATCAGGAAGACTTTGCTTCACAGACCTGCATTTGTTTTCTTTTTTTATATTGAAGAATCATTTGAGTTTTTTTTCTTTAGAAGAATAGATTGTCCATTATTAGTTATTTCAAAAAAATCTAACTGATTCATGTAAATGTATTTTTAAACAAGCAAATGTATCAATACTAATACTAATGGTAATGCATCTCGTTATTGTCAGTGAGGACATTGGACTCTATTTGAAAGTTCTCCTTATTAAGTTTCTTTTAATAATACTGCAAACTTCTTTCTTTTCCTTTAACTTACTTTTGATCCTCGCCTCCGTTCACTCTTGTAGTCCGGGGTACTTGGGGTGCTGTACTGTCTTTCAGACCTGTCAGGCTCAGATTCCTTGTCTCGGCTTTTCTTTGATCTGTACTTTATTTCCAGTGTTGGGTTTTTATCTGGTAAGAGGGAGAACAAATACACAATATGATGATTATTTTATTTGTTTCTCACATATTTTATGATGAGCATGGCATTCTTAAACACTGTGATGTAACAAAAATTTCCCATCACCTCTGCATCTCATGCAGTACCATTCCCGAATTGCCTTGGCCATCTTCTCAGTGATGTTAATGCAGTGGCCATGGAACCACTCATTGCAATTATCACAGCCACTGTCAGTGGAAGAAGCAAAGTCAGAAAATAAGCTATGTGCATTGTTCATCTACACACAGTACTGGACTGACTGAAATAACAGCAGTGGTGTCATGAACATACATCATGAAGCAGTTGATGTCTGGTTTCCGGCAGATACAGTAAAGTGGTGCATTCTCTCCCTCCATGCTACTGGTCTCAGGCCCAGGCATAGGGTCTGTGTCAGACATTTCACTGTCCTGAAAGGAAGAATATGCATCACAAACCACATTACAACTGATGGAGTTTTACTTCACACAAAATTATAACTACATGATAAGAAGAGTGTGTATACTGGCTTATCAGCCAGTTGTCGCTACACTGTGCACGGTAGCTCTGCTGTATTAGTCTTCTGCTATGGATTGTTCCTGCATTAGTGGGTCACACAGCACACTATTGTCCAGTACACTGACAGGGCATTTTCTACCTAATGCCATAATCACACCGGTGCATTATTTACTCTTCTGTTCCTAACAGAACTGTTTTTTGGGAAAATCATATTCATTACTCTATAAATGTAAGGCTTCTGTCATGCCTATCGTTCGCGAATAAGCGCAGCAGTAAATGTTATAAATAACGTCAGCTAACATTACACCACGGTGCTCCGTCATGCACAGTTACAGTGGCTGATGTTAAAAGTTAGCAATATCTTTGGTTTGTAGGGTCTGGACAAAGAATTTAATGTGTTCAAAGTGGAAAACTGGAAAAATATTGAGACCTGATCAGCACCCACGGTAAAATACAAACTTTTTGTAATATTGTCAGCTGCTTTGTTTACACACAAACCTAATGTAACACTTCGTGCTACAGCTAGCTCTGCAGTTAGTCCGTTAGCAACCACTAAATTAGCATTTAGCGAGCTTACGCTGCTTTACTAAATAACCACAAGTTATAAAATCGAATATAAATCTATGATATTCAAGTTTAATGGGGCAGATAAAAGCTACAGCTGAAGATGAATCACAACAAGCTCCTCTCTGATGTGAAGTTGGGCCGTGTAACATATTAGTCAGCTAAGTCAAACAAGCTAACTTTCACAAGTGTTGGATTTCACGGAAATAAAAGCATTTTCTCAATACTTACCATTTTATGAGATCGTATGGTCTTTGGTCGCTCAACAAATACAACAAAAAAGGCAACAAATAAAACAAAAACACTGAAACTTTTAGCTCGACTGCGGACTTTCTGCTGTGGTTTACACCGGACGCGGATGTGACATCGCTCACAATCGGCTGAACTCGTTACTACTCGTAAAAATGGCATCGGTCATTGGTCAGTGTTCTTCTTCTGTGGTGGCCATTTAACAGATGTTGTTGTGTCGCCACCTGTTGGATTTATGACAGACACCTTTTCTTAAAGGACAAAATTACTGCGGACAGATTGTTACTGAATAGACAGGAATCAAAACCTCCTCAGTCCTCGTGTGATTTTTGTATCACTATAGAGAATGTACTTGTTCAGACAAAGTATTATGTAAAGCTACTTTTAATTCACTCAAATACTGTTTGTTTGATCAATGTGAACAATGTATTATATTTTACAAATGTGATCATATATTTTGTCGGAGAACAAGGGTAGGGATGCAAATATGCCTGAGTTCTTCTTTGTTAAAAGCTTTTGTTTTTTTGTCCCCTTGTCTAGTTTCTACTTTTCACTTTCACTTTATGTCTTACGCAAGACATCTGTGCTGCAATCCTTTTGGTCTGTCTCTTCTGCCATCCACTAGACCAGGGGTCTTCAACGTTTTTCAGGCCAAGGCCACCCAAACTGATGGAAAAATGGAGTAGGGACCCCCTAAATTGTGTTTTATATTAAACTGGGCCTAGTGTCATGTCTAAACATACCTTAAGCTTGTTAAGAAGGCTGGCTCTGTGATCGGAGTAAAGATGGACTCTCTGGGGAAAGTGGTGGAGAGATACACAATGAGGATGGTGGAGGCCATCCTGAACAACACGGATCATCCACTTCATAACACCTTGATGGATCAAAGAAGCAGCAGTGGTGGAAGGCTCCTCTCTTTTCGTTGCAGGACAGAGAGATACAGAAGATCTTTTATACCCACAGCCATCAGGCCTTTTAATTCTTCTGCAAATAGTAGATGAGCTGATAAATGAATTTCCTTTTGGATTAATAAAGTAATTCATATTCGTATTCGTGCTGTTATTGTGTCTTCAATACTAAGCTATTTAAACAATGCACAGGTTCATATATTCATGTTTTTATTGTAAACATGTCTGTCCATTGCATGATAATTATGTATACAAACTTTTCAAATTGACGGTTTTATTTTAAACATAAATGTGTAAATGAAAAAATAAAAAAATTGTCTGCACTACCTCTGCGGACCCCCTGTTGAAGACCTCTGCACTGTTTCATGGACACCATAAGAGGGTGTGATGAGTGCCTTGGGTCACTCTGCTCCTATCAGTGTGCCTGCAAGCCCAGCTCCCTGCAGCCTCTCCTGGATCTCACCGACCACTGTAATTTCTCTGGCCGTCTGGGTGTTCCCAGTTGCCTGTGTGTCATCTGCAGCATCTGCCTGCAGGTGGCATAGCGCCAGGACCTTACTATGGAAATCTCACAAATATTCTAACACTGATGTCATTCCCTTGCAAATAACCACATATGGACATGAGCCAATGGGAATCATTTATTTGTTAAAATCTTCTGAAAGCCAACTTGCAGGGACAACACACAAACGTTACGTGTATGGTTAACAGTCCATGTTAGCACTCCAATATATGTCAGGGTAAGACAACTATGATTAATACTGTGGAGAGTGAATAAGGATGAGGGGGAAAAAGTTCATCACATGAACCTCAAAGTTGTCAATGAAAAGGAGAGGACACCTAAAAAAATTCTGTAACCAATTACTATCACTCAGTGCTTTGATCTTAAGTACATTATTTTTGGATATTCAGTCTGTTAAAATTGCTGAAAGAATAGTTCAAAATTTAAGTCTATCGTTAAATTGGAGGTTGTGTCGGAGAAAAAAAAATACAGTATATCTGTGTTACCAAAAAAAACAAAAACAAAAAGAAACTACTACACATATGCAGGTACTTTCTCAAACACGTTCATTCACTGTACATAAAGTTGCATTAAGCAGTTTGTTTAGAGAGTAATAACTGCATTTCAGGTTTCACACAACAAACAGTTATACCTTATTATCACAGAGGTGAGACTAGTGGTTGATGTAATAGAGGGTCAAAGCCCTCTGAATTCATACTACCGAGAGCAATAAAGCATTAATAGATATATCCATTAGATTAAAAAAAAAGCAACAGTCTTGGTTCAACATGCTAACTGGTAAAATCACTCAGTGATCACCACGGTTAATGGAGACAAATTGTTACTGACAACACAGATATTAGTCAGAAGAAACTATCAAACTATTATTCAGGTATCAAAAAAGTATGTAATGAACTACAGTACTATTGTAAAAGGATAAAATTGTTTCTTCACACTCTCTTGCATTTCCACTGACTGAGTGAATATATTCAAAAATAAAACGCTGATTTGTAATTTGTAGCTACTCTGGAAGAAGTCCTGCTTTGGCTGACTAGCTGCAGCAGCAAGTGATTTTCCACTGCTCTCAAGGTTTATTACAAATACATGCAACCTGGGCATTAGCTGTCCACTGTGTGTAAAAGTAATAAAAACAGACAAAAGCTCTCATAAAATGCATAGACTGCCATAAAATAAGGTGCAATAAAATTGCTCAAAATAAAATATTCTTATATACAATATGCAGTAAATATTTCACAATGTGCCAATTCACTTACAAAGATCCCTTCTGTAGCTGCTGGTGAAACAACCCAACACAGATGAGCATGTGAATGCTATTAACAAACCCTGATTCCAGTCAGTTGAAAAAACAAACAAACAAACAAACAAACAAAAAAAAGAAAATTAAAAGAACATAATGCATGTTGGCATCTCTTAATATGTTTGTTCTGCCATTGTTGTCATGAAAAAGAAACCTCACAGCTTTCCTCTCTATAAATGAACACATAATAAATTCAAGCAAACGTTATATCCCTCTTAAATCTCTGAAGAAAAATCTTAAAAACTACTTAAGAATGTATTATTTCTTAATGCTAAGTCCATGCCCCTATTATACAATATTCCATTCTAATAAGATTGCATTTATAAATTTAGACATAATCATTTGACCTGCTCCAAGCAGGAATAATAATAATTAGGTCTGTATGGCAAAAAAATCAAGAAGAACTTAGTTTCTCCTGATGCAACATTTTTGTTAGTTTTGATCTTAATGTTAGTTAGTTTTGCTTTTCTAAGTTCAATTCTACAGTCCTATAAATAGACTCACGTTATTTAAGGATAGACTGCACTTCCCGACATTCTTGTCCCTACAGAAAGTCTCTGATTGCCACACAGGGCTCATCACAAGTCCTCCTCCATGTCAAGGCTGCTCCTGCGACTGCTGGTTTTAGAGGCACCTGGTGACAAAGGAGAGAAGAGTGGGTCACCCACCCTCTCCGGAGACAGGGTGCACCCGTCGTCCATAAGAATGTCTCCCAAGCCCACGTCAGGATAGAGCGCTGAAGCTGAGGTGTCGTCAAGCTCAGCGAAGCTCAGGCTGCCCAGGTCCAGAGGGCTGCTGATGGTGACTCCTGCAGGAGAGTCTGAGGAGGGTGGGGACAGAAAGGAGGCTGGCAGAGGTTGTCCAACAGCTCCCAGACTAAGGAGGTTCTGAGAGGCGGCACCTCCTGTACCAGGAGGCAGAGACTGGGCGCTGTGGGGGACCGGCTGCTGCTGGAGCAAGGAGGGATCGGAGCCAAGGCCAGATGAGATGCTGCTGGAATTGGAGAGGCCGTGGAGCCGTGCCTGCATTTCCAGTTCCTGAGAAAAGCAGAAGCACATTGACATTGAGACGCAGAGTCCTGGGTGACTGTCAAAGACACCAAGGACAGGTTTCTGCTTTTTTCAGCTTGAAAATAATTTCTCTGACAATAAACATTTAACCTAAAAGATTGTTGGCTTTGCTACCTAAATAAAATAAATTAAATCACAAAGTAAATGAGAGAACTGTGCAGCCTTTATCCACTGTTGCCATTACTAGTGAATGAAGTAAACATCTGCGCAAGAAAGAGGAATTTTCTTGAAAACAAATGTAATTTTATGTGGCCTTTAACCTTCACTCATGCCTACTTCATTGGCAAATTATTATACATAACTCTGACAAACTGTCCATATTTAAGATTTCATGACTCATTTGATAAGACATGGTCAGACTTAGTCATGGTTACCTATAAAGTAAAAATGTCCTAAAAGTATTAACTGATGAATATTTCAGAATCAGGATGTGAAGTCTGAACACAGGCATGTTTGGTTACATGCTAACTTAGGCTATATTGACTCAGAAAAACAAGTCTTTACACCAGAATGCACAGCAGGATGCAGATTCCCACCACATATTTGCTTTTTGTCTCTCTCACACGCAGAAATGAGCCACACCTGTGCCTCCGGTGCACATGTGCATTCTTGCGTTTAAATTCAGGAAAAGCTCTTGAGTGACTTTAACATATGAAACCAAAATTGTCACTCTTAGACAAGCAATATATAGCTGCCTTATGCACTAATATATGCACATGTGACCAACAAGTACTGACCTGAATGCGTAACAGCAGACTGTGGTTTGCTTGCTCTAGTTTCTTCTGTCGCATCTCAACGTCCTTGGCTCTCTGCTGCTCCTTCTGTAACTTCCTGATGTAATCTACTGAAGCTTTCAGGATGGTGCCTTTATTCCAACGCATCTCACTGTTGCCATTGTCATACCAGTGAATGTTGTAGGCACATTTCAGGATGTAGACAGGAACAGTAAAAAAAAAAAAAAAAAAAAAAAAAAAAAAAAAAAAAATTACATATATATATGTTTTCCTACTACACAGTCACCGCAGAAATTCAAACAATATAACTGTACATGAATCAGTAGTAAGTGGTTCAGCCAGAGAAAATGAATATCCTAAAAAGCAGAAATCACTTACGGGTCATTTGACTTGGGTATAAGAGTACCCAACTCCTTAATGCGATCATTGATGTTGAATCTACGCCTCCTCTCAACTGTATACAAGCAAGAAAGAGCAGAGGGAGAGGGACAGCAAAACACACATACTGTAAGTTTTATCAGCTGTCATCAGACGTTATTTGGTAAACGTGTGCATAAAATAGAGATCAAATAAGTTCTCCTGGAGTTAAACAGGCAAAAAATACATAAACTTGATCACAACTTTGGAAATTTGAATCTGCCTTGCTCTGCATCATGAGCATTATTTAGGATCTCACTGTATTTGTGCTTTTACTTCATTCCAATTCAACAAGGAAGTGCAAGTGCTCAGAGAAGTGTTAAATTAAGTTTCATTTACTGAGGTTATGGTTGTCTTTCTTCTGTCTTTCTTTCAATAGGGCTTTGGCATCTGCATCTGAAAGACAAAGACACAGTTTTTCATACCATGAAATGACATCAGTCACAAAGTTTCTTACACCTTTTAAAACAAAGATATGTATATGTTTGTACCAGCATGTTACTGTACCAGTAATTTCCCTTTTAATTTTTGGAAGATCAGCAGGGCAGGAGTTGCTGACTGTGAGAGTGGGTGCTGCCATTCCAGGGCTGTGATATACATCCAACAGGTTTCCTGGGAGCTACAGAAATATAAAACGTGTTCAAATATATTTCCTCAATTGGCATTTAAAACCAAGAAGCAAATATTTAAAAGGGATGTCTTCCCTATTCCTGTTTAAAATCCTCAAAGCAACCAGTTCCACAAGTTCCTAATAGATTTAACACCGTTTTCTGTCGCCACTACATATTGCACAATGCAATCGTGCCACACAGAGGAGACAGCCATTACAATTACATTTAAGGAATAAAGCAAAAAAAATCAAATAATTTATGTAAATGTCTTGTCTATTACAGCTGAACATCCATACATGGTGCTATGTCAAATATCACAAAAGATTTACCTCACTGTGCTTCTTTTTCTTTTCCTCCAATAGCATCACCATAATCCTCATTTTTTGTTTCCCAGCAAAATTTTTGGAAAACCCTCTCTTATCTGAAAAATTCGTAGTTAACCTAGCAGCTACATAAAACGCTTTTTTGAACACAATCTACTTTGTCCCTCTTCTCCCCGTCTTGTATCCTCTAGCTTTACTCCACCCAGGCAGCACTTCTGTGACGAATAGTAGCCAAGTGCCAAAAGTGTATATTTACTCTCATGACTTCAGAATTCCACACATAAAAGTGACATCAATTCACAGAAACCAAAAAGAAAAAACGCTTCAGGAGTAAAAAGCTGCATGACAGACCTGCCTGAAATCCAGTGTTATTCTGTCATTGTATAATAACAGAGGAACCTACGCCATACAGAGGAAGTATTCAACTTTCAAATTGTTCTTCATACCGTGCTGGGCAGCTGAAGACCTGAGTCAATCAACGTAATGATGTCATCATTAAAACTGGATTCAAGACTAATGATGTCGTCGATCACATCATCAATCTAGATAGAGCAGAACAACAGTGGTATAAAGTAAGTAAAACCTTCGGGGTTAAATGTGTTTAAGTTATCAATATGACATGTGTGTATATTGTGCTTTGTAACATTAAATAGTCTTAAATGAAAGCCAGCATTCAATATTTAAAGAAAACAGTTCCAAAGAGGCTTGATTTCAAAAGGCAGAAAAGCGTGCAAGAGCAGTGCTGGGATGGTTGAACAGTGGGTGCAGTATTTAACATGTTATTGTGACAACAGGTCAACAAGGGTATGATAAAAAAAAAAGGTACGCATCATTACAGTGGGACCGTTAGGCACACCACTGCAAACCAAACAAAAAATAATTAAACAAGAAGTGAGCAGAGGGCTAAACATTTAGCTTCTCCTGAGAAAAATAAAACCTGAAAATTTGCAGAAAGGCAACTTTCGATAAAGTTGTGTAATCTTCTGCACTAGCAAACCAAACCCACAGACAAGACCTTAAATTACTGATAATATGGAGGAGTTTCTCTTACTTCCTCTTTGTTGGATCCAATGTTAAGCAGAGCCATAGGACTGTTAGGGGCACTGCTGGCAGTAGGAGCAACCTCAGGGGCAGAGCTGGACTGTGGTACAGGGGACACACCCATAGTCTGAGTAACCGCTTTGTTGCCCAGAGTGGTGGAGAGGTACTGCTTCACCTGCTGCCTCTGTGCCTGCTGGATGTGGTACTTGGTGGGGTTCTCCAAGTGGGTCTGCACCTGATGGTCATATCAACAGCCATTATGTTATGACATAATCAAACTTCACCAAAAAAAGAAGTGACAAACAGGAAGCTCTTACTTTCAGCACCTCCACAGGCACCTGTGCTGAAGGAGGACGGGCAGCATTTGGGGGAAGAGTGACAGAGATGGCTGGAGTGGAGTCAGAGGCCCGGAGCTGAGAGGCAGAGGCCTGCTGCTGGGCCTCACGTCTCTCCTGCTCCTGGGCTTGTTCTCGCATCAGCTGCTGCCGTAGCAACACACGTGACGACATGGCTGAGGAGATATATCCAGATCTAGGGATGGAGCTGCAAAACAACAACAGACCAAAGGAGCATTATAGATAAGTAACTAACTATTTCACAGTGTAGTGTGGCTAAATCATTACACTACTCTATCCTTAAAGTATCCACTGATGATGGTGATGATGTTTTGGAGGCCTTACCACCAATGGCCTCTACAGAAGCTTTTCAATGGATTTTCTCAAAACTGCAACATCCTGTATTTTCCTCTACTGACCCTTAAGCAAAATGGTCCAGCACAGGAAGACAGATAGCTCGCCTTGCGCCCCCTCCCCATGAATGCTGCTCTTTCAATCATGCAAAAGTGCCACAATGTCCAACCAATGTCATACAAAACTGATCACATCAGGGCCAACTCCAACCCTTTTATTTCCTGGCATGGAGTTATTAACATGGCTTCATAGGGGATGCACGTGAGGTCACAAGCTCCCACAACAACATCCTAACATCCATTAGGGGGAAATGATACCAAACCGCTCACAGCTCTTGTCTAACTAGTGTGGAAAAATCTGCAGACTTGAAGTTTGTGAGCTACAATCTGGTTTCTAGTTATTTGTAGCCTTCAATGGCCTTGATGAGACCTCAATATTCTTTCTTTATCTCCAGTTACACCAGGTACATTTCTTCCACCCTCTGACCTGAGACCTTCCTCTGGCAGATAGTGTGGACACAACTGAGATCTCTCCAGTTTTTAGCCCACAACTCTCACCTTACTCACAAACCACCCACTGCACCTCAAACACACAACTATATTCTGAGCCTTGACATGCTCCAGGTGTACACACTTAGTCATTACGTTTTTCCTCGCTACCTCTGGTCACCAGTCTGGCTCTTGCACAATGTTGGACGTCTAGTAGTGTCTGCACATATAGATTTTAGACTTTGTACACCTTGTTTTCTAGTTACGTACACTCTCTAAGTAAAACGAGTTAATGCTCTAACCACAGATAGCGAAATACAGTCACACAATAAACACAGGTTGTGAGGGAGTGTTCAAAGTGGCTGTCGCCTCTTCCCATGTGTCGGTCATGAAGAAGAAAAGCGGCCGATGTCTGTTCCGCAAACACTTCAGACAGCAAACTGTGGCACGGCTGGTGCCCGGCAGGTCACGTCAATGTTTGGGTGCTTTAGAGAGCCAATTACACAGGTTCATTAACTGCTTAACCAGCCTCCATTTAGCCGTTTTCGTAATATCTATTTTTGGCGAGCTGTGCTCCAGCGCCATGAGTTAGCGGAGTTCAGTTGACAGCTCAGTGCTGCTAACGGGCCCAAACCGCCGCGCTGCGTGTGGTGAAAACTGCCCTTTAACCCAAAATAGTCACATTACAGTGACTTCACAGCTACAAACTGGCAACCACATGAGGGGAGGTGTGCGATATTTGTGACAAATAGTGGTGTTTCAGCGACATCCTGACAACATGGGCACGGCAAAGTAAAAATGGGAAGTTGAGGCTTAGCTAACCAGCTAGCATCTTTCAGTTTCCCAACAAGCTAATGCTACCTTAACGTAAAGTAAGTCAATTGAGATAAACACGTACTGTATTGTTAGGTTAGTCTGACGTGGTCACAACCATAAATCCCCGAAGTCCTCCGTTTTCTCTGCCATTTCTTTCAGTAGGCGAATAAAAGCTCTTCCGACAGTCGATAGCCACCGCTCTGATCAATGTTGTTTACCTCGAGCCGACGGACTGAGGTCATCAGGCGCGTGTTACCCGGAACTTGTTTCCAGCTGTGAGGTGACTACTTTTACAACGGCGCCGGGTCACCTGAAGCAGAGTTCAGAAAAACCACTGGCGCATATTTATTATTTAAAAATATCTCGAAGTTATCACTTTATCTCATGCTAAAGAGCACCTTAAACATTGTTTCAGCACGCGGGGTGCATGTAGGGGGCGCTGCGGTTGCAAACGATGCAAAAACAAACCAACAAAACATTGGTCTGTTGTAAGGAACAACAGCTGATTTAAGATGTTCTTTAAAGAAAAGAATAAGGATCAGGGGTTCCCAAAACTGAAACCTCTTTATCTAAAAGCAGTTAGTGTAGCTACAACAAATACATGACAAAACAAAATGATTTTTTTTCTTCAAATCTTTTATTGCATTCTTATATAAATCAGCTGTCCGCAAATGAGAAGTCCATCGCAGCCGTTAAGGTGTCTGAGAGTTTGGTGGCAATTTTATCTACAGAGAGGAGAAAAAGAAAAACGTGTCCATGTAATAGATTTAATGAAATCACAGATTCAGATTGGACTCTCGTAAAACAATGTTGAACACCAGACTGGGGCTGATATTAATACGAACCAGCTCTTTTCTGTTGCTTTTTCCTCTTCTTGCTGGCAGCCAGGAGTGCCTGGCCCTGTTGTAGAGGGTCCACATTCAAGATGTCCTTCAGACCTGGAGCCTTGGATGCAGCTTCATTCGCAGATGCGTCAGTCTTTGATTTCTGAGCTTTTATCTCCACTGTCATGGGTCCAAACTGTATTCAGGAAGAATATGAGAAATTAAAAAGTTAAGAGGATGACCTGCATTTTATGAAAATTTACTAAGAGCAACAATAGACACTGAAGCTGTAAAGGCCGCATTGTTTCTCACCTCTGTGTCCTGGTCATCCTCCATGGATTCAGCTTCATCTTTAAAATCTGGATTTTCCATGGACCCTCTTTCCATTTCCAGGTCAAAAGGAGGTTCACCTTGGCTACCTTGCGTCATTCCAGTGGTTTCCATGCAGAATCCCATTTGGACATCAGGACAAGTTGACTCTGAAGCACAAAAAAAAAAAAAAATCAAATCCAGCTCTGGGGAACTACTGTTTTTT
>OMNW01035023.1:40081-67753 GCA_900303245.1 Selene dorsalis | reverse complement strand
GGGCTGGATGTCAAAGGAACTTGTGATGTACATTTAAAACTTCCAATTGCCCAGTAAAGACAAATGCAGACTCCCCGATGGATTCACTGAGGGATGTGGTGGAGAGATGCGCACTGAGGGTGGTGGAGGCCATTCTGGACGGCTCGGATCATCCACTTCATGGCACCTTGATGGACCAGGAAAGCAGCGGTGGTGGACGGCTCCTCTCTCTTTGCTGCCAGACGGAGATATACAGAAGATCATTTGTACCTTTAGCCATCGGGCTTTTTGATTCTTCTGCAAATGGTGATGAGCGGACAGACAAATGTAGATATACAATACAAAATAAAGTAATTCGTATCATATGGTATCGTATTCATACATAGTATTAACAGTTAAGGGTTTGTCATTAGACAAAAAATATTTTGTATCAGTTGTCAGGTATTCAAATATCTTATTTTGAATTAAATTCTACATTGGCAAAGCACCATAAAGACAAGTATTTGATACTTAATTGTGGATCTTTTATTTTTCAGTTTGAGATTGTTCTGAACAGGTTTTGTCTGCATTGCCTGGTTCAGAGGAGGCCTTGCTAATGAAGATGTTTCTCTCTTCCTGGTACTGGACCACTAATCAGCACCTGATTGACACAATGACATGCAGGTGAAGATTCCTTGTGTATCAGATCAAAGCAGATTATACGGACATCTCAGGTTCTTCCACAAAACAGATTTAGAAAGAGTAATTACCTCTGGCATGCTCACTCCGTAACACTATAATCTCTCCGGAACGACAGTTCACCTCAGGAGAAGGCAGAGTTTATCCAAAGCTGCTATGGTGGTTTATTTCAATCTGTATCCACTTCATGTGCATTGCAGATAGCTAGCTGACCCACAGATCTGATTAAAAAAAAAAAAAAAAACAACCTCATGAGGGACAAGGGCTGAACATTAAGAGGAGGACGGAGCCTGCATCTCAAGAAACCTGTAAACTTTTCTTCTACTTTCATATATGTAAATTATATTATCGTCAATGATACTAGCTGCTGTTTCTTTGTCTTTGTTATTTTGATGTAATGATGTGATGATTCGAGGGTAGGTCTGGAATTCCGCTAGTTCTGAATAGAGTGGATAATTATTCTGGTGTGAAATGAGCTGAGTCCCATTTTGCTGCTCCTACAGGTTCGTGTTCAGTTCACATCAGGCAATAATCCTTTAACTCAGGTCAGTGTGTGTTTATAGGTACTCTGTGTGTGTCCCTCGGCAGCTCAGATGTGCCCTTGTGACCTTTTATTTTTTCCCCCAAGTATTGATTAATTCCCATCTCCTCTCAGCAGAATTGAGAATTGATTGTTGTTCAAAAAACTACACAGTGCTTGTCTGACAGTATTTTGAGCTGAAGAATAATATATTGCTATAGAAATACAGTTCACATGTGGTGATGCTGCTGTGGTGCCCTCTGTAGGTTGACTGCTGAACCTCCATCTTGTGCAACACTGGTGTTTGATGTTTCACTCACATTCGAATAAATTGATTATTGATTCAACAGTGGAATTTCTTAATGTTTTGAGACCTGATGGTGCAATGGTGCAGCTCTATCAGGTGAATAACAGAGGTTCAGATGAGAAGGAGTCTTTTCTTTATGCTGTAGTGTTGGTGCATGGTGCAGAACACCCAACCATATGTTGTTTATCCTCACATAAACTGGTTCTACCAATCTTTTAAAATGTCACAGTGTCTGCGTATCAAATGTACAGTTCTGTTGCAGAGAATTGTTGTTCACTTGTTTTTGCCTCTTGCGCTTGAATTTTTACTCTAAATATATTTCATTACAAATTGTCTTTCCAGCTCACTGCTGATGTTTTGATTAAGGTGGGATTTCAAAATATCCACAGTCACTTGGAAAGGGAGTTTGGATCTTAAGGTTCTGCTGAGCAACATAACAAATCCAGAGGAAGGAAATAAAGTAGATATGTGGGTTTGATTTGTGCATTTTTTGTCCCCCAGTCACTGACTTTGGATGGCTCACGTAAAGTATGTAAAATAGAGAAAAACATGATATATTCAAGTTTAAGCACATTTTCAATGTCATCTCTCAAGCAGATATGATTGTTGTAGAAGTGCAGGTCATTGGTTTATTGATTCTCTGTGAGACTGTAGTTTTTACATCTGACAGCACATCCAGCAAACATTCTGACATTCATTCAAAGATTCACTGAGTAATAACTACAATGGGTTTCCACTGACCTCAGTCTGCAGTTGGTCTTAATTTCTTAATTCAGAAAAAACAATTTAAAACAAACTACATGGGTGAAAAGTAATTTTTGTCATTTACATCTCTGTTTTTCTCTGAGTGAAGACAAATAATCACTTCATCAGTTATTTATTTGCTTTTTGATTGACTCTTTATCTGTAACAATAATAAAATTCACTTTGTCATAACATTTGTACATTCAGTGCTATTTACAAAATGTGACAGTGAAGAATTTAGGCAGGTGCGACTTTAGAGACTTCAG
The DNA here is from genome assembly GCA_900303245.1 of Selene dorsalis. NCBI lineage: Eukaryota > Metazoa > Chordata > Actinopteri > Carangiformes > Carangidae > Selene > Selene dorsalis. Next base: position 65,259 of record OMNW01035023.1, on the reverse strand, counting down.
TCACTGATTGGCTTGTTGAAGACTCATCATCATCGCCTCCACTCATCCCCAGCATCTTCCTTATACATGAGCGGAACTGAAACACAAAATGGTCACAAAATTAGTTTCCTTCCTTTACTGTGTCTTTTAATTGTAGCTGAATCTTTTTGGGGACACATACAAGAGAAATATCTGATGAATTGAATTTTTTTTTTTCAAATAAATCAGAATCAAAAATTTATCATTTTTACTGGTTGTCAGATCTTCTCTGCTAATGGAGCAAATTGTATGTTTTGGAAGCCACCATAAGAGGGCACCATTAACCTTGTCAGCTCCTTATCTGAGTTAAGATTTAGTATCAGTCCACTTAAGCATACCTCTGCCCCTGAGCAGCTTTTAGATCAAAGTGAATGGTTGACAGTGAACCCACCTGTTTGTTGAGGAGGATATAAATAACAGGGTTGTAGACTGTGGAGGCCTTCGAGAGGCAGGAAGGTATGGTGGCTAGTCTCAGGTCAAACGGTTCCCCTCGGTTGTTCACCACCCACAGGGCAAAGGAGGCGTAAGGCATCCAGCAGATCAGGAAGCCCAACACCATGACAACCACCATCCTGGTCACTTCCCTCTCTGCCTTCTGGGTAGAGGCAGACTCAGCTTGGGCCTTCGCTGCCTGTTGATTGAGAAACACAGAATCAAGTGAAATCAGTTGAGCTGTAATTTACTCCCTTTTGCAATCAACCTAAACCACAGAGACACCTGAGCCATGTTCCCTACCGATTTCAGCATCAAGAGCAGCTGTGAGTAGCAGAAAACGATGGTAAAGAAAGGGACAGCAAAGCAGAAGCAGAAGAGGAACATCACATAGGACTCGTTGTTAAACTTGTTGTTAGTTGTGTACCAGTCTGGACCACAGGAGCACTGCATGCCCTCTGGGATATACCTGGAGATAAGGACAATGGATCAGTGTGTCCATGTGAGAAAAACTGCCAGCTTGTGAGAATTTAAAAAAAAAAGTGAGTAAAACTGAGATGTGTTCAGTCTTTAGATACTGACCTGCTCCATCCAACCAGAGGAGGAACTGCAGCAATCAAAGCAAACACCCAAGTGATGGCGCAACAAGCCATGGCATGGTGAGGTTTGAAGGCAAAGTTCCCAAGTGGCTTGCACACAACCAGCCATCTTTCAAAAGCCACCACAGCAAGAGACCATAGGCTCACCATGCCTGGAACAAGATAGACATGAATAATGACACAAAACATATTCTATTTCTAAAAAAAACTTCTGTTGCTTTTTTTTTTTATTATTATTATACCAGCAGTAAACCAGAAGAAGAAAGAGAGGAAGAAGAAGATGTTTACTTTGTGTGACGTGCTCTCCTTGGGTTCCAACTTTAATAATCTGTAACATTATAGTGCACCTGTTCTTCTTTTTTAAAGAGGTGCACCATAAATTGCACCATAAATCCATATATGAATACCTAACGCCTGATTTGTTTATTTATGCTCCTTTCTTTCCTATCATCTGTGTTACTTTTCCAAGTCCTTATGCTGTTTACCTCCAAGAGTTGCTGTAAATCCTTCGATCTTGCACCCGAGTGGACCAAGGATCATGTATCTGAAGGCAAAGCAGTAGAAGCAGGTGAAGGAGCCCACGGTGGAGACGAGCAGGTTTGCCACTGCCAAGTTCACCAGAATGTAGTTCAGATGAGACCGGAGTTTCTTGTGTTGAGCAGTACATGCGATGGTGAGCGTATTGATGGCTGTACCACCGACAAACAGGAAAAACATAAAAGCTGACATGGCATAAAAAATTCCCGAGCTTCCTAGGTGATCCTGAGGAACCAGGAACGGGCTGAGGGACGTGATGTTGTTGGTCTCCAGAGGGATGGGGATCCAGAAGTCGTCTGGTAACTCCGCAACACGATTTCCCCTCATTTTGCTCTGGTTGTATTACTTAAGCACAAAAAAGACCGTTGGAAAGTCTGAAATGATTTTGCTATTAGTTAAAATAATAATGAGAGATTTGATGCTTCTGGTGCCGTCTCATGGAGGTTTGTCTCTCTCTGATGCAGAGTTACAGCCGCATTTATAGGAACTTTAATTAATACTTAGGGTCAACTTAACTGGCTCAAGAAGGGGATTTAAAGCTTTGGGTCACAGCCCACACACACACACTATGTATGTACATGCTCATGGATCACAAATTCCCTTAACAACACCTTTGATCCAATACATGAGTAAGTATCTCAGTACAAGAGCTGACAGAGATCATCTGATTACAACCCAGCGGAAGAGTCCTGTGTTTGTGAATCACATAATGTGATCATCAGTGAAATTCAGGAGGTTTGTCAAATGCATTGACCCTCAGTAATCCAGGTTGTACTGGTTTACCCCGGCCTTGTGGTGGCCTATTTCGCTTGACACAGTATATGAATCTGTTCATCATACGTGTTGTGTTAGAGGTGATTAGTGGACTTAACAATACAAATCACAAGACAAATGATGTGTCATGTGACACTGTCTAAATTATTCAGTCATTTGGATTTTGCCTTAGTTTCTTATAACAATGACACTAGATAGCTTTCTTTTTTTCAGTAACTGGCAAAAAGTAACCTCAACCACAATGATTTAGGTCAAGACATAGATATAGTGGGGTGCCGTGTAGCTCAGTGGGTTGAGCAGGCGCCCCATATCCAGAGGCTACAGTCCTCACTGCAGCCAGTCCCAGTCCCTTGCCGCATGTCACTCCCCCTCTCTCTGACTCCCCATTTCCTGTCTCTCTCAACTATCCTATCAATTAAAGGCAAAAAGACCAAAAAACACACTTAAAACAACAACATAGATATAGCAGGGGTCATCAACTATGTTTGTCGAAGGGCCAGAATTTTTCTCAACAGACACCTTGGGGGTTGGACATTCAAATGGGCCTACACTGAAATTAAATTCACCATTTTGCCTAATAATTTCGTTGTTTATATTTTATCATTAATCATTTTTATTTATGCACATCTTTGGTGTTTTGTATGATATAAAATGAAAACACCTTGACATCTTGACAGCTTTACTTTCGCAAGATTGCTTATGTAAGAGCTTCTTGTTTTCTGTGATTATTTTTTATATAATGTATATAAATGGCATCTACATTGAACATGTTGTTTTCCCAGCATCAAAAATATAGACCCTTTGAACATGTTTATATAGTTTTTTTATTTTTCACTTTGCAGATTATTAAGTATCTCTTACTTTAATCACAACCTTGCACACAAATTTTTCATATGACAAAACATACATATCTCCATATTTATTTACAATTCACAAATCATCAGTGGCAGAAAAACTGGAGTCTTGACGTGTGGGTTAAGCTGGTCCAACTTTGGAGACTTCAGTCACTGACTGTGTTGTTGATGACTCCTCTTCACCTCCACCCATCCCCAGCATGTTCAACATGGACGAACGGAACTGAAGGAGGAAAAGAAAATATATTACTTGTGGTTGTCAAGTTTGGCCCCTGCTGGCCCCTTTTACTGACATATCTACTCATGGCCTGCATATGAGACATTCAGGGAACTTAAGTAATTTCATGAATGCTAAATAGCATATAACATGATATGCATTCATTTGATACAGAGACTATTTATGAGTGACTTTTTTAAGATCCCAAAAGGCTGATGGGATTCTGATCCTTCAGTCATTGTCCCTCAAATCAGGTCTTCATCATCTCAACAGACCTGTTTGTTGAAAAGGACATAGATAACAGGGTTGTAGACGGCAGAGGCCTTCGAAAAGCAGGAGGGTATGGTGGCCAGTCTCAGGTCGAACGGTTGCCCTCGGTTGTTCACCACCCACAGGGCGAAGGAGGCGTAAGGCAGCCAGCAGACCAGGAAGCCCATCACCATGACAACCACCATCCTGGTCACTTCCCTCTCTGCCTTCTGGGTGGAGACAGATTCAGCTTGGGCCTTCGCTGCCTGTTGATGGAGAAGCACAGAATCCAGTGGTAAGTCCGAGGGACACACACTCAAGTCTATGTAATCAGTTGGATGATATTTACGCCTCTTGCAATCTACCTAAACCACAGAGAAAGCAGCTGAAAAATGCTGCTCAAAAACTTTTCTACAAACTACATTTAAGCTTTAAGCTACTTGAAGTTTTTCTGGCTCACCATTTTCAGTGTGATGAGCAGCTGAGAGTAGCAGAAGACAATGGTGAAGAAGGGAACGGCAAAGCAGAAGCAGAAAAGGAATATCACGTAGGATTCATTGTTGTATTTGTTGTTTGTGGTGTACCAGTCTGGACCACAGGAGCACTGCAGGCCCTCTGGGATGTACCTGGAGAGATCAGCATGACGCCATTGAGAATAGGTACCAATTTCCTAGCTGGAAGATGAATTTCAGTGTGTGCATTAGGTCCTGTCTCTTACCTGCTCCATCCAACCAGTGGAGGACCTGAGGCAATCAGTGCAAACACCCAGGTGAATACACAGCAGGCTATGGCATGGTCGGGCTTGAAAACAAAGTTCCCAAGAGGTTTACAGATGACCAGCCATCTTTCAAAAGCTACCACAGCCAGAGACCACAGGCTTACCATACCTGGAATGACATAAAGTAAAACATTTTTTTTACCTCTCTTTTGTTTTTGTTTGTTGTTGTTGTTGTTTTAGCTTGTTAAAACTCAAGTATCATCTAATATATAATTCAAATTCATCTTACCACCAAGTGTTACCAGAAAACCTTCAATCTTGCATGCAAGTGGTCCAAAGATGAAATATTTGTTTGCAAAGGTGCAGCAGGCGGTGAAGGAGCCCACACAGGACACAATGAGGTTTGCCACCGCCAGATTTAACAGGATGTAGTTGAGATGGGACCGGAGCTTCTTGTATTGAGCGGTGCAGGCAATTGTAAGCACATTGATGGCAGTGCCCACAATAAATATAAAAAACATGTATATAGACATTGCATAGAAGGTGCCTGAGCCTGCTAGATGGTCCTGGGGGACAAGGAAAGGGCTGAGGGATGTGATGTTGTCCGTATCCAGAGGGATGGGGATGTAGAAGTCCTCTGGAAGCTCTTGAACACGGCCGTGCTTCATTTTTGAGCTGTATGTATATTTATAAAAAAAACCTAATAAAATAAAACAAAAAATCAAAATTTACTTCTCATGTGATGATCAACACACAGTGTCTCTCGGAGTTGCACTTGAGACAGCCCGTTAACCGAGGACAGGGAGCACATATATAAGGCTGTCTGATTAAACATTTAATTAATTAGATGACTGAATAATTGATTGCTTTATTTAATTAGCAAAAAACAAACAAGCTCTAATGAATGAGATTGGAACAGCCATGGGAACAGCCAGCAAACGTGGACAGTAAGACAACAGACACACAAAAGCTAAAATAAGATTTCAGGATGTCATCGATCATTAGGGTTTGGCACTGGAAACATACACCTGCAGTTGTGTGGTGTTTGAGTTTCAACCTAAAAGTGCAGGATAAATTAATTTAAAAATTAATTTGTATCTGCTGCCATTAATGTTTTAAATGAATGTTGCTGATGATTTCATTTTCTGGGTTATTCTATGGAAATGTTAATTTTTCTGTCCCTTGACTTTACAGAACTATTATGCTTGGAAAAGACTTTACTGTTACAGTTTGTTCATATCTTAGATTTTAAATTATATGTTCTTAGAAAATAAAACTGTATTGAGCCATCAACTTGGCAATATTTGTTTTTTAATCGTCTAAATTTGTTGGAGTTGTTGGGGCATCGACAGTGCAGCCTCTAAATAAGACATTATCTGCCACGAAACTCGTTCATTTCACCAATATTTTGTTATGAATCACCAGTACTATTCCCCTGTGAGTTTGAAGCGAATGGATCTAAATATCGTCTGAAGGACTCCAAGTTACACCAAAATTGTACAGGTGAGTAAATGGATGTATTTTATGCTAGAAATAAGGTCCAGGTTGCAAAAAACTGAACTTCTTCTTTAAACTGCCCTTTATGTGTGTTGATATAACCAATTAGTTAAATGATTAAGGTTAAATGTCAGAAAAGAAAAAAATTTAAAGACATTTTGCTGTTCCTAAAACGGATGTTTCTGTAGAATGACCCGTCTATCCTGCATGAACATTGTGCTTATTGTGCGCTTAATTGCTCCTCAGGGATAATAAAGGTTACCTTGATTTATCAGATTGTTATGATTGATACACAATCTCAGGTTAAAGGGTTAGAGTTACATGTACTGACATAAAGATATACGTATCCAAGAGGAAACAGTTTGGCTGTCTAGTCTCTCAGTGTCCAAGCTGGTTCCATTGATCCAATGATCCGATGATGATCCAATCTGCAAGGAAGGACATTGTTTTGGAATCAGCTAATCCACTCATCAGCGCTCTTACGTCTGCTAATCACATTCACACAGTCCCTGCGTAACCTCCTTGCTCTCAGTATTAGGGTGGATGATCTCTTACCTTCGTTATTGTATCAGGATCAAGAAGGGATTATCCCATGAGGAGGCTGGATCTCAGTACAGAACATTTTTCCACCTCATCATATGCTATAGGATGCTGTTGGATTGTAGCTCACGTGTACAGACAGCAGCCAGTGGTGCCAGATGTGTCACAGTGAGTGAGGAATATTCTCATTACATCTGAAAAGACTAGAAATTACCTACTTCCTGCTTTCTTTGGCTTAGGGTTGCTATACAAGGGTATTTTATATGCAAATAAATGGTCAATTAGATAGATAGATTATTGATTTCTGTAGTGCTACCTAAAGGCTGGTCTGTACCAAATATTTATATCAGACTAACGCTGTAATAATAAAGTATAAAGTCAAAAATAGGACTAAATGGATCATATGATACAGTATATTTATGTGATGTGTAGTGGTATGCAGACACATTACCTGTTAACTGTACAAGGTCTCCCGGGTTCAGCTGTGTGACAATAGCCCAGGTGGAAGAGTCTCAGACCGAATATGTCCATGGTTCAGTTCTGGGTTTTGACAGGATGTGATATTTCAGTATATAAAACTGTTCACAGATAATTGTGGTTCACATGTTCTTCATTACCTTCAGACTGGAAATGCAAAATCACAATCAAGGAGCACACCTACAAAATAAAAGGTAAATTATGTGAAATGACTGAATGAATGAACAAAGTGGACAAAAGACCAAAATAATATCTGCAGCAGTTTGTTGTTCATCAGTAGAACCAAAACATCTTTAGGAATTGTCATGAAGTTATTTTGCTAATCATCCCATTCAAGGAAAACACAGCTGAACCATCAACATTAAAAAATATATATAGACACATTATTGTTTTCCATAGGGTTAATAGGGCTTTACATATGAGGTCATCTCAAACAGCATGAGGATTTGAGGGCTACAATTAGGATAACTGGTAGGACGTAAGAAGTTTACATGAGGTTATAAGATTAAGATCAAGTTCAAGCTTTATATCTCATTTTTATGTGTTTAACAGATATGGTCAGGAGAAATGCTAAGGGCATCTGATAATAGGAAAAGTAAATTAGGTTTATGATGTAGCTTTACTGCATTCGGCCAAAAAAATTCAGTGATCTATACTTTGTGAACTCTATCTTGGAAACAGCTGATTGCTGTGGCAACAAAATATATGTTGAATCCAAACTATACAATGATTGATTTACGTAGCCCACTAGAGAATGGACTGTGCCAAAAGGCTGAGACACTGATCTACGATAATGCTTTTGGAGGGTCAAAATCCACGTAGACCTTGTCAAAAAACCTCCACAGCCTGCTGCCATAATCCTCGATCCATATCACTTGTATGGCTTTACATCATGATCTCTTCAGCCTCTCAAAGTTTGGTCCTCCAGCCGCTCCCTAAGACTCTTAATTAGCAGAAGCTCAGAGCAGTGTGGAAGGTCAAGGTGTTCGTCTGAGCTCCACTGATCCGTTTAACCTACTGATGCGGTCATGAACACACACAAGCACATTACACTGACTGATTATATGATGATGAAAAGTTATCATTGTGGGTTTTTATGAGAAAAAAAAGGGGTAAAAGTATGTCCTCATTCTAATCTTAGTAGCTGACTAAGTATTTTCATTTTCTTGCTCTTTTAGCCCACATTCAAATCTCTAAAACTTGTTATGAATTTTAGCTATTAATGAGTATAAATGGCATAAAATGAAACACAACATCACATCCAATCAGCCTCAATGACAGCTATTAACTTTTTTGTGCTTCTAGGAAATTTTCATCATTTTATCCAATTACGATCTAAATGACGTGGCCAATGAGACCTCAATCTCTTTAAAGACGTTTTGCACAACATCAGGATAAATCCCTCACCCTGCAGAGGCACGCTGAAATGTTTCCACCAACATACAGTTGTTTTTGCTCCTCTTGGATTCTTCTTAAATTTAAACAAATATCAAAAAACTACGTTCATCAGTCAAACAAGGACAATTACATTTTTTGTGTCACATCCTTTGACTCTTTCCATACTAACTCTATATTTAAATATACAGTTTGGGTCCAATCCCTGCAAGAATGAACACAAAAACTGAACGGTGAAAAACATTTGATAGGTAAAATCCTGACATGAGTTCAGACAAATATTACTTAAAGGTTTTTGCTGTTAATGATCTAACAGTGAGACAAAAGATGTTTCTTCCTTTCTTGTAATTTCTACTTAAGTCACGTCATGCTGCTTGTGAAATGAGATAGAAAGTAAAGAAGATATTTTAATAGAATAGAGCACATTACATACAACTGTGTCAAAGGTTTGTGACAAACTGCAGAAATATGTATAGACTGTCAGTTTTTCATTTTTGGTCCTTGAATTAATTTTCATATTCATTAACAGAGCATTGAAATAGGCTACTTTTTTTTTTATAAGCAATCAGCTGTCTTATATTTTGGTACCAGTGCTACATCATTCAGTTAAGCTCTTAACTGGGTTGCTGTGTTCGTGTTCACATTGGCACCATGGGCATTGAGCTAACAAAGAGCTAAATCAATCAATAAACTAAAATGATTAATATGGTGAGGTGAATAAAATATGTAAATGACATATATAAAACTTTGTCCTTCCCAGTTTTATTTGAACATAACTTGATCACTATAAACTGCAGGGCATAGGCTATTTTAAACAAAAACTACACAAGTCTGCCCTCTAAAGGACAAATAATGCATTGCAACAGATGACAACTGTTTAAAAAAAAAAAGAGTAAACATTTGCATGAGACAGATTGAGCTGCATACTGCACACTTGTTCATTTTATTTGCATCAAATATGTGGATGACATCTGTAATTGAACAAATGAATAATTAACTACAATTTTCTGATACACTACAAAAAAAAATATTTTTGTTGTCCTTTCAGAAATGAAGATCCTCTGAATAACACAGTCAAATGTCAACATTTCATAACATTAGTTGGTGATCAAACAAACATTCACCTCAGTCTAATAGTCTAATCATTAAAACAAATGTATGGTTTTAAAATGAAGGGCATGATCTGCATCAGTTAAATGACATGATTATTGATCAGATTATCACTTTAGTGCCCTCTGCATCCAGAGAGTCCGTTTAAAAATGATGTAAGTGTATCTTTCATATTGAGTAGCAAGCAATGCACCTGCACAACCCTGAAGGTTGACAAAACAAGGGAAACCAAAAGAGATACACTGAAGAAGTTTAACAATAGTCCAGCATTTAAATATATATAATTTTTTTGCATTTGTAGCACGAGTCATGTAGAGAAATACGTGCACCGTTTTAAAGAAGAAAAACGCAGAGGGACTACTTTGTTATTGATGTATTGTGTCACCGAGTAGTGCTGTATTGTTATCAGTGGAGGGCGCACTAAGAATGGGTGTGGGCGTGGCAACTTCAATATATGTGAGGGCAAAATCTGTATAATAGTTCTTATACACTATTACTGTGCATGAATGGCCATGTCTAAGTGCGTCTAGAGCGGAATAAAATCACCATCACCTACAATATTAAAATAACAGGGGTTCCAGCACGGATGCCGCCATCTTTAGTAAGGGACAATAAGCCCTGTACTATAACACAACTTGTTGTAATTTGATAAAACTCGCGTTATCTTCACTTAATATATATTACAAGTGTTTGTATGAGCACCTCACCATACGGAGCATCCTACGCCGATTCACAGTGACAAATAACAGAAACCGTGAATGCGCTTTTGCGCGAAATGGTTAGTGAGCGGGTCTCTGTCGCCATGTTTACTTTGGGTGACGCCGACTCTCTTCCATTTTCCTCCGCCTCTGGTTGTCAAGAAGATGGCAGCTTCCAGGCAGGCATGAGAGGAAATACTTCTTCACAAATCGAATGAATTTGGATTATTACCGCAAGATAAGTCCACATACCCGCGTTTTTGCAACTACTGCGTCGAAATAAGTAAGTAAAAATTTAAAATATTTGCGCCCTTTTCGGTTTGTTATGTTTTGTTGTGGCAAACCGCCCGGCCATTTTTCTTGTGGGAGCTGTAGAAGTAGGCCGATTGTCGAAAAGATGGCTGCTTCCAGAGACGGCATGAAACACAATAACACTCTGTATTTGCGGTTTAACTAGGTTTAGCTACGTCTAAAGAGTGTTGTTGCAACTACATTTGTGTCAGGTAAATTATGCATGGCAAAGCAATATGAAATTGCATTGCATTTAATTGTAAAATTTGGCGACGCTTTGACAGATGCTAGCCGCGCAGCTAGCGCTGTTAGCTTGGGCAAATTAGGTTGAGCAACTAGCCGCTACTGCTAACGGAACACAGCTAACGCTAGAATCCGTTTGAGTACAACGATTGCACTTAATTCGTCCATGTAATTCAGAAAATTGTTCGATGGGCGATCAGGTCTGTTGTTTTTTAATGCCCGTTATCTCTGGAGTGAGGTTTAACCATTGTTTAGTGATAATAACTGCGTTTAACGGGATGGGGAGAATGCTAAACTTGCTAGCTACAATATGGCGACTCCCACAGAAGCATGAAAATAGCCGACTCTTGCTAACGGATTTAAATGTGGATTAAGTCTGTGTTGCAACTGTGCATTGTTATTCTTTGTTGGTCCGCTACGTGTGTGTTGAATCTGGTTTCATTTTAACGTATTTATTTGCCGGTGGGGTTAGCTGGCTATCATGTATTTTTCTTTTTCATTCGCTTCCGCCATTTTTCAGACTGGCAGCAGTGTTAGCGGGGGTTTGTTTGGCTGCAAGATGGCTGCTTCCATAGATTGAATTCAATGGTTAGAAACAACTAAGATAAAACTTAGGTTTGGGGGGGAGATTTCACGTGTTTCTTGGCACAACTGCAACGTCAAATCGATATCAATTATCACAAACCAGTAGTTTCTATAAAGATGTTTGTTCGATTGTGTTTTTCCTGGGTTGAATGTATTCGTTAACCAAAGCTAACTGCTAACCGCTAAGCTTTTCAACCGCTGTGTCCGCACGAACTGTTTAAGAAGTTGGGTAGATCGTACGGTCAGATGCTTCTGATCAGTTTCTGCGATGATTACTGTGGAAATATCACTTTATCATTGGAACTGCTAAACTCAGTGCTTCTTTATCATTGTCTCTGGCAGAAATCATGTCTGCCCCTGGCTCCGCGGTGTCTGGGACCACGGCGTCGGTTCTGCAGCCGCGGTGGAAACGGGTTCTCGGATGGTCCGGTCCTGTTCCCCGGCCCAGACATGGACACAGAGCTGTGGCTATAAAGGAGCTCATGGTTGTCTTTGGTGGTGGGAACGAAGGGATTGTGGATGAATTACACGTATACAACACCGGTAAGATTAACTTTGCACGTACAACTTATGCGATTGTTTGTTTTTGTTTTGTTTTGGTTGAAAACACAGTATGTAATTGGGCAAACATGTTTCAGAAGTAACCGAAAACACAGTCTCAAATCTAGTCTTCCCATATTAATGCCTTAATTTTATTTTTAAAGATCGATTCGTTAAGTGCAGAACTAAGTAGCGTATAGGCCTCACTAGGCCGAGCGGATCCATATCTGATTAAATTTGGCCCCCTCTGCTGGATAAAGGTAATTAATGCACATAAAAAAGGCGGGCTAAAATAAAATGGATGGTGCTGGTTGGTTTAAGCATATCCCCTGCCCCAATTTCCTCCACATAAACCAATAAGAACAGACAAATTGAGCAGATCTGGTTTATGGATCATCATTCTTAAATGCAGATGTTGGCTTACGTTCAAATGTTGATAAGACCATTGTTTGTGTTATACATACCAGATTTTAAGTTTTAACATAGACGCCTTTCATGATGTCAATCACTTGATATATGTACATGTCTACTGATAACTTTACTGATTGCCTTGTATTGTTCTTCTAGCAACAAACCAGTGGTTTATCCCAGCTGTTCGAGGTGATATTCCGCCCGGTTGTGCTGCATATGGTTTTGTCTGTGATGGCACCAGATTGCTGGTGTTTGGAGGAATGGTGGAATATGGAAAGTACAGCAATGATCTCTATGAACTACAGGTAATCCATTTGTAAAACAAATTACCCAGATTTGTATTTGCACATCAAGATAATCAGATGCTGTTATACTCAGCCAGTTTAAATATATTTCTCCTCCCTTTCATTTGATCAAAGTTGTTTATATGCATGGTCAAAGCCTGCTAACCATCGTTTGCACATGGTTGCATGCGTGCGTAAATTTCAGATCATCTGTGTCAGAGATCACTGATATACAAAAGGGAAATTGAAAAAAAGTATACAGCTAAGTTATAGTATCAACCTGTAAGTGAATGGTGCCAGTGTGATTCAGCTATAAACAGCATAGTCTGACAACACCATGAATCCTGATTCGTTCAAAGCAGAGAGGGAGGTGTGTGGTATAGTTGTTTGTATTGAGTGTGATCATTCTGTCTGTGTACTTCAGAGAATTAAATTAAATGGCTGATACAGTCAGAAGGCTTAAGTCGTCACTTACTACAGTCCATTAATTGTTTAACTGTTAGTGGTGTGGCTACGAGTAATTAGGCTATCATGTGAGTTTTTTGTTATGACATAACTTACTGATGTTTTTATGACCCTTGTCTCTGCTACAGGCCAGCAGATGGGAGTGGAAAAAGTTGAAAGCAAAAAATCCTAAAAATGGGCCACCTCCTTGTCCTCGTCTTGGCCACAGTTTTTCCCTGGTTGGCAACAAATGTTATCTTTTTGGTGGATTGGCTAATGACAGTGAGGACCCAAAAAACAACATTCCCAGGTAAAGATGTGTTTTGTTTTTTTCAGGAGCTAGTAGGGCCCCATTATGTATGGCTACTTGAGTATGACTAATGTCCATATTTTTTGTTCTCAGATACCTGAATGATTTGTACACACTTGAGCTGCGTGCTGGGTCCAGTGTGGTTGGATGGGATATTCCAATCACATATGGAGTTCTGCCTCCTCCTCGTGAGAGCCACACTGCTGTGGTTTACACGGAAAAGACGAGCAGGAAATCTCGTCTGATAATCTATGGAGGGATGAGCGGTTGTCGTCTTGGAGATCTTTGGACTCTTGATATTGGTAGGTTTCTTAAGTGTGAATGGAAACCAGTAAGGTCAAATTGGGCTGAACTTCTTTCCCCTTAGAGTCCAACATTTTTAAGAGGGTTAATGTTTAACAATAATGTGTGTAGATTTGCTTTAAGTTGAATTCTGTAATTTGCATGTCAGAATGAATGGGTGCTTGTCTTTGTCTCCAGATACCCTGACATGGAACAAACCATCAGTAAGTGGAACAGCACCACTTCCCAGAAGTCTTCACTCTGCCACCACAATCACAAACAAGTGAGACAACTGCATTGCCTTTTCAGTAACACATTGAATGTTGCTTTTGACATGTTTGAAGTTCCTATAGAATAGGTGGTGTGACTCTGGTTGCGTTTTCTCTTCTGCACAGGATGTATGTTTTTGGAGGATGGGTTCCTCTGGTGATGGATGATGTTAAAGTGGCAACACACGAGAAGGAGTGGAAGTGCACAAACACTCTTGCCTGCCTAAATCTAGGTTTGTTTTACACTATTTATTGTACAAGCTTTCACTGAGATAACTTTGTGGCAAAAATGGCCGCCCTCTGATGTTAACTAAGTATCATATATTTGTCTTTAGATTCCATGTGTTGGGAAACAGTGCTGATGGATACTCTTGAAGACAACATCCCCAGAGCCCGTGCTGGCCACTGTGCTGTGGCCATCAATTCCAGACTTTATGTTTGGAGTGGTCGTGACGGTTATCGTAAAGCTTGGAACAACCAAGTCTGCTGTAAAGACCTCTGGTACCTGGAAACAGGTTGGTGTCCTTAAACGTATGACTGGTTTGTCATTGGTTTTACAATGTCCTTGATGTTAAATTCCCTCTTGCTCCCCAGAGCGACCACACGCTCCTGCCCGGGTGCAGTTAGTCCGTGCCAACACAAATTCCCTGGAAGTGAGCTGGGGCGCAGTTTCCACTGCTGACACTTACCTACTGCAGCTACAGAAATATGACATCCCCGCAACTCCAGCTGCAGCCTCACCAGCCATGAGTGCAACCCCCTCACAGCCTCTGAACTCTCCAAAGAGCCCTGCACCGGCTGCAGCAGCACCCTCTGCTCAGAGCCTGCCACAGACAGGTATTACACTCATGAACAGTGGTTGTACTCATGTCTAATTCCCACCTGTCCATAGTTGACACAACACCAGGAAGTAACGCAACCGCAAATACTCTGCATACGGTCTAATCACTGGTTTCTGTATTTGACAGCTGTTTTGAAAGTTGCAGCGCAACAGTCTGCAACAGGAACATCTGTTGTCACAGTCCGGCCCAGCCAACCTGGGAAATCCCCCGTCACTGTGACATCTCTTCCTCCAGGTGTCCGAATGGTAGTGCCTGCCCAGACCACCCAAGGATCGGTATGAGCAGTATTGCACAGCATCACACATGGAATGTTTAATGTTAAATGTATAACCAAATGAGCAGTTGTATTGATCAATTGTTTACATTTTCTGTTTTCAGCCAATTGGTAGTAGCCCTCAGATGAGTGGCATGGCAGCTTTAGCTGCAGCAGCTGCAGCAACACAGAAGATCCCACCCTCCTCTGCAGGCACTGTCCTCAATGTTCCTGCCGGTGCCACCATTCTCAAAACAGTAGCCGTCTCCCCAGGCACAACAACAGTGAAAGTGGCTTCTCCAGTCATGGTACAGAACTTACCAAATATTCTTATTTTTATATGTGTGCACTGTGGGGGTCACAGGTCAGTTTAAATTAAAATTGTGTTTGCAGGTCAGTAATCCAGCCACACGGATGCTGAAGACTGCTGCAGCTCAAGTGGGCACAGCAACTGCATCTTCTCCCACCACCACCAGACCCATCATCACTGTACACAAATCTGGTGCGGTCACAGTGGCCCAGCAGGCCCAGGTGGTAACCACTGTGGTCGGAGGAGTCACCAAAACCATCACTCTGGTTAAGAGTCCCCTCACCATGGGCAGCAGTGGCACTCTGGTAAGAAAACAGGACTCTGTAGCACAATGCAATACTGAAACACCACAGAGCACCCTTTGGTGCTTTCACACGCATGCTGTAAATCATGGGTTCTGTAAATCGCCTTTCACACTTAATGTGTGTGTTTTTTGTTTTTTATGTTTTTCTTTTTTTTGGACTTGTCACAAGACAGTGACAACATGCACTGAGTTTGAACCAGTGGGGGAGGGAGTAAAGGTTGGCCTACAGTGACTGTTGGAGAACTCTACTAAGAAAAAAGGGAGCATGATGTTAGTGATCTGCATGACTGTCGATCAGATAGAGCTGAAATGATTCCTAGAGCCACCAGTTTAGTGGTCCACCGTCCCTATGCACTCCCTGTACTGTCCGATGTTTTCTGGTGACTCATGAACTTGAGTCTCTCTCCTATGTCGGCAGATCTCCAACCTTGGCAAGATGATGTCTGTGGTACAAACCAAGCCAGTGCAGACATCAGCTGTCACAGGCCAGGCTTCCACTAACCCTCTCACACAGATCATACAGGTCAGCTATCTGCATGAGTGCAGGAAAAAACAGGAGGTAGCTTAAAACTCCTGAGACAGGCACCAGATGTCTTTTTCCAAATGGTTTGTTTAACATACATCTCTTTCCCCAGACAAAGGGTCCCCTCCCAGCCGGCACCATCCTGAAGCTAGTGACCTCTGCAGATGGCAAACCAACAACCATCATCACCACATCTCAGGCAGGAGGCACAGGAAACAAGCCCACTATCCTCAACATCAGTGGCGTCTCTCCGACCACCACCAAGCAGGGGACCACGATCATTAAGACCATCCCCATGTCAGCCATCATGACCCAGCCTGGAGCCACAGGTCTACATTCACTTAAGTTTACAGTGTTACAACAGCAGACCCTTTATCTGGTGGAGGTTATGTTTGAGATCAGCATGGCAAATTCAGTCATGTTTGGAGCAGGAACAAAACTCAATGGAATATCTAGAAGAAATGATTTTCTTTTGTTTATTTACCACTTAATGTCCCAGGGGAGAACGATAGCAAGACAGAACAGAGTGTGTTCTTGAATTTTTTTTCGTGCCATGACTGTGAACATTGACTTCATGTGGAATATTTTGTGAGTGGATGAAAATGAATGCTATCAAAGTTTACTTGCAAGTTCATCCTAACCCAGGTCGTTCACGCTTTTGTCTGCGCAGGTGTGACCAGCAGCGCAGGCATGAAAACGCCTATCACAATCCTTACTACAAAAGTGATGACAACTGGAACTCCTGGTAAAATCATCACTGCAGTACCCAAACTTGCTACTGCAGCCGGCCAGCAAGGATTGACACAGGTAAATTGACTCGTGTGAGTGTGTGTGGGTGTTTGTGTGTGTCATCACTGTGTCAGAGGGGCATACTCTGCACATTTATGTAGCACCTGTGTAATCCTGAATTGTGTGTCCTCAGGTGGTTTTGAAAGGAGCTCCTGGACAGCCAGGAACTATTCTGCGCACTGTGCCAATGAGCACAGTGGGTGGCGTTCGACTTGTTACACCAGTGACAGTGTCTGCAGTTAAACCCACTGTCACCACTCTGGTTGTGAAAGGGACTACTGGTGAGAATACCTATATTTTGGAATTAATTGATGATTTAGTAGTTAATTATCGTGTGAAATTAATAGATCATTATCACAGATTTCGTACATTTGGCAGCTGCTGAGTCTTTGTTTTCCTTTATTAAATGCCACTTATCTTCCTTCCAGGTGTCACCACTCTTGGAACAGTCACTGGTACCGTCTCTACCAGCCTGGCAGGAGGTACGGTGGACAGTTCAAACGCTTCTCTGGTCACCCCCATCACCACACTGGGAACTATTGCTACCCTGTCCAGCCAGGTGATGAGTCCAGCTGCCATAACTGTGTCGGCTGCACAGACCAGCCTGACCTCTGCCTCTGCACTGCCCTCCCCTACCATCACAGTGCAGGTAAGACCCAGCAGCCTACACTTCCCCAGTCTGTGTTTAGCATTTTAATTATTTTGACATAAAATAATGGCAGCTTTGTGCAACATAATCTTTTAATTCCTACGTGGGAATCAAAGAACGTCTGCAATGTTGCATTGGTGACACAAATGTATTATTCCTGTAACTACAGAACAGTAACAGAAAGTCCAAAACACACTGTATGGGTGAAAATATGGCTACACTAAATTTTCTCTCCTCTCCCCAGAACCAGCCCACCCAGGTGACTCTGATCACAACTCCCAGTGGGGTAGAAGCTCAACCAGTACAGGATCTACCCGTGTCGATTCTGGCTTCACCAACCTCTGAGCAGCCCAGTTCCACCGAGGCTGGAGCAGCTGGAGAGGGTTCTGGGACCGTCACCCTGGTCTGTTCTAACCCGCCCTGTGAAACTCACGAAACAGGAACCACCAACACAGCCACCACCTCCTCTGCCACTATTGGAGCAGGGCAAGTCTGTTCTAACCCACCATGTGAGACACATGAAACAGGAACCACCAACACAGCTACCACCTCCTCTGCCACCATGGGAGCAGGGCAGGTCTGTTCTAACCCACCATGCGAGACACATGAAACAGGAACCACCAACACCGCCACAACTGCGTCATCGAACATGTCAGCGCTCCGTGTTTGCTCTAATCCTCCCTGCGAGACCCATGAAACTGGGACAACTAATACAGCTACTACAGCCTCCGCTAATATGGGAGGAGTCCAACAGGTGTGCTCCAACCCACCCTGTGAGACCCACGTGACGGGCACCACCAACACAGCCACCCAGGCGTCATCTAACATGAACACAGGCCAGACGAGCACCGTACAGAGGGTGTGCTCCAACCCGCCCTGTGAAACCCACGAGACAGGGACCACCAACACCCCGTCCACAGCCACCTCCAGCATGGGAGGTGAGCAGACCAGCACAGCGACGGGCCTGGTCCAGAGGGTCTGTTCCAATCCCCCTTGTGAAACGCACGAGACAGGGACGACCAACACAGCCACCACTGCCACCTGCAGCATGGAGACAGGCGAAGGCACAGGTACACCAACATACTGTAACTCTCAGCTCACTTCTGTTTATTACTTGATAAAATCCCTTCTTATTAACAGCTAATTGAAAAACACAAAATTACTGATTTGACCATACATTAGTACATTGTAACTCCTGAGGTATTTTTTCTTGATGTCATTTCAAGTTATATCATCTTACTTTCTCAGTTTGTTCTACGAACAGACGAAGCAAGTTCCCAGAAGTGCTGAGTTGCCACGTGTTAGATGCTTGTCTTCCTTTTGATTGACAAAAACAAATGAGGGGCAACGTACCATGAAAATTATGGTTTTGAATCCCACCAGCAGCTCAGCAGACAGAGGAGGGAACCGAAGGTACCAGCAGCACAGAAGCGGCCCCTACTACTGCAGCAACCGGCATGGTCACCACCACCCAGGGCAGGGCCATTACTACCGTCACCCAGTCTACACCAGCACCCGGACCCTCTGTACCAGTAAGAGCAGCACATAGTTAGTTACTGCATCTGTGAATCTGATGTTATACTGTTGGAAAAACCTGTCGGTTAAAATTTTACTTTTCTTTCTTCCCAGTCAATTTCATCAATCACAGAGGGCGTCAGTACTGCTGCCAGCTCCACAGAGGAACAAATGCAAACTGATGAAGCAGCATCAGCAGAAGCAGCACCTGCAGAGGAGGCAGCTACTGCTATGGAGACACAAGCAGAGGTTAATAATGTCATACAAAGCCAGTGTTGGTCCCGTTTTTGAAATGTGAGACTATTATTTACGATTGCAGTCAATTGATGGAAATGTGTTCTCTCAGGGAGAAGCAGCAGCAGCGACAGCCTTGAACCTGCCCTCAGAGCTGATGTCTGAGGGTCAGGGAGCCACACTGATGGTGACGGGCCTGTCGGACGAGGAGCTGGCTGTAACCGCAGCAGCAGAGGCTGCCGCTCAGGCAGCAGCCACCGAAGAGGCCCAGGCCCTTGCTATCCAGGCTGTCCTCCAGGCAGCTCAGCAAGCTGTAATGAGTGAGTACAACCATAATCTTGTGTAGCTAGATGCACGCTCTGAGTATTTTGGTTTTCAGCAGTGGCATTATGGCCAAAGGTCTGATCCTCTGCAGAACCACAAGTTCACCTCTCACTCTGCAACTACTGCAAAACCATAAGTGATTGTGTTTCTTGTGAAGGTGTCATTTGTTTTTTAAATAAATCTAAATATTTTCTGCTTTTACAGATGAAGGTGATTCTGCTGGAGAGAGTCAGCAACCCACCAACATCCCCATCATGCTGACCCAGCAGGAGCTCGCAGCGCTGGTACAACAGCAGCAGCAGCTGCAGGAGGCTCAGGCTGCAGCCCAGCAGGCTACTGTGGACACAAGCTTGCCCACTGAGGGCCTCGCCCCTGCTGACAGCCTCAACGACCCCTCTGTGGAGAGCAACGGACACAACGAGATGGCTGCCGCAGTCACCAGTGCTGTAGCATCTCTGCTGCCACGTACCACTGCTGAGAGTAAGACCCTGTGCTTTTTTTTTTTTTATTGATACCTACTTAGGATGTTGTTGTTTTTCTGTAGATTGACATTTTTGTATTGCTCCTGTCACTCCATAGCACTTGCTCCATCAAGCACCTTCGCACCCTCTGTATCAGTGGCCAGTCCAGCCAAGCTTCAAGCAGCTGCCGCTCTAGCAGAAGTTGCCAATGGCATCGAGGGAGAGGTGAGAGTGATTGTAGAGTTACTGAACACAGGGTTGTTCCTGGTGTGTAAAAAACATAAAATAATCATTTTTATAAATAAATAATAATTTAAAATAATTCATTTTAAATTGATTGTGTGTTTCCTTCCTTTCTAAACAGAAGCAAGCCCCTCAGCCAACCCCAGTGAAGCCTGTTGTAAAGAAAGAAAACCAGTGGTTCGATGTTGGAATCGTAAAAGTGACAAATATGGTTGTCACCCACTTCTATGTGCCAGCAGATGATTCTCAAGGAGATGTAAGTGTCTCGGGCCGCTTCCTTCATGTTCAGATGTGTGTTGGTGTTCTCAGTGCATCTCTAATTGCTTATTTTTCTGTTTTCTAGGATGACTCTGGCATCATGCCAGACTACACCCAGATGAAGAAAATGGAGCTGCAGCCCGGAACAGCTTATAAGTTCCGTGTTGCTGGAATCAACGCTTGTGGTCGCGGAGCTTTCTCTGAGATATCTGCTTTCAAGACTTGCCTACCAGGCTTCCCAGGGGCACCTTGCGCCATCAAAATCAGCAAGGTAAGTGCCCCAGGGACACATTCTCCTTTGTTGTGTTGTTTCTTTCTCATTAAATAAACATATAGGTGGTCAAACTGTCAGGAACACCAACTGTTCTCACAAGCCATGCTTTCTGGCACTCACTAGTATCTGCTCACGCTTCCTCTGCAGAGCCCAGATGGTGCCCACCTGACCTGGGAGCCACCCTCGGTGACGTCAGGGAAGATAATTGAATACTCAGTGTACCTGGCCATCCAGAGCAACCAGACAGCTGAAGCCAAGGCCTCCACCCCGGCCCAGCTAGCCTTCATGCGTGTGTACTGTGGACCCAACCCTTCGTGCTTGGTGCAGTCATCCAGCCTTTCCAACGCCCACATCGACTACACCACCAAGCCAGCCATCATCTTCCGCATCGCCGCCCGCAACGAGAAGGGCTACGGTCCTGCCACCCAAGTCCGATGGCTACAAGGTAAGCCTGTCACATCTCACGCCCAGGTGTGAAGGAAGGGAGCGGTTACTGAGTGGATGACGAGAGATATTTTAACCATCTTTCTGCTTTGTAGAATCTGGTAAAGATGCTGCCTCTGCAAAACCGGCCCCCAAAAGACCAGGCACCTCTCCTGATACGTAAGTACAGCATTCATGCTTCATACACACAAGCACCACATTAACAGCGCACTGATGAATAAAACATGCAATACTTACTCTGGTTTTATGTGTGCTTTACAGTAAGGCTACTGGTCCAAAGAAAGCAAGGACGGACCAGTGAGGTTGTCCAGAGACCCCCCCCAGTCTTTTGTCCTTTTTCCACTCGCTGTCCTTTTATCAGGAAGACTGACCTTCACCCCTCCTCCACCTCCTCATTTTCATCCTAATCTCATCTTCCACTCTCAAGTCTCAGATCAAGACAGCAGTGGAGGCAGAACAACCGTATGAAGCCAAGATGAAAGTCAATCTGAGATGTTTCTGTAGATAAAACCCTCCTTTTCTCCTTGTTCTGTTGGTCGTACTATTTTTAGAGCAACACAAACTTAGAAGCACATTATCTTTTTCAGTCACATCCCTCTCCATCCTTTAACATCTATTTTTGGCTTGTTTCAGTAGTTGAGCAGTATAGAGAAGCATTTACATCTTTCACAAACTGGGAGCCAGCCTGAGCGCTATGTTACCTTTTTTCTTTTCTTTTTTTTTTTTTTTTTTTTTTTTGCTCAAAACAAATTCTTCGAGAACCAAGTCTGTACAGTCATCGTACTGGACTCCAGTCTCCTGGTAATGTCATCACTGTGCGCTTTTTACCCCAAGATGAGGACTGGTGGCCGACACTTCGACGTGGACAAAAGAGAATGGCAAAGGAAGAGATTTGTAGAGAATGAATGACAAGACTTTGCTAGGACTAAGACTTGCAGCACACACAGAAAAAAAAACTTGCAAAAATCTTCCCAAAAAATTAGCAAGCAATGACGCAGAAGATCTTTTGTGTAGTTTATTTTTGTATTTTTTAAGCTTTTTTTCTCCTGTGTGTATGTGTATGTTGTGTGCATTTTTAAAGACATCACTTTTTTTAACTGTTGTTCATCCCCATAGTTTGTGTTTGTGGGAAGATTGGTGGCTGTGTTGAGGTTGCCACTATATTTTTAAAAATCTTCATTCAGTTGGTCGTATGTTCCTGTTGTTAACCGAAGGTGGTGAAAGAGAGAAAGACTTTTGTATTTGTTCCAAGTAGAACCGCAGAGGTTATAGGACTGAAGGGAACTTTGAAGTGGACCCAGGGAGAGGAGAGTTTTTACTTTGTTTACTACTCAATTCTTGTGTTGCTTTGTTTGCCAAACAAGGAAGTTTCACGGGGTATGTGGAAAATGACATCAGATCTTTTCATACCTTTTCCCCTTAATACCCCAATCAGTTGTCCTATGCTTTTTATGCTCATGAATGTGGTGTCTCACCTTCTTTAATTTTTAGAATGGCAAATTATATTAGTAGACCTATTTTCCCTATCCTATTGATGTATGTGAATCCATTTAATAAATTTTAATTTTTTTCCTTCCACGGCTCTGTATTTCAGACTACAGATGGTGTGCAAGCTAACTGTGACGTGTAAAACCCGTATGTCTTTTGAATGGGATGTCTTGGGAAGAAAGCTTACATAGCCGGAGTGTACTCACTTGTAAATTAGTTCGTTCATAGAGCAAGAATAAAACAAACAAAAAAAAAACATCTTGGCCTTTTATATAATTACCTGTAACAAACTGTTTTTACATGTTGGTCATCTCTTGATTGCCTTTTGTGTCTTTACTTATAAAAGAAACAAATATATATATAAATATATATAGTCTCCCTGATTGTTCTAATTTGCTTCTGTCGAGCTGATTCACTGTAGGAGTCTGAATCACTGCTAGGTTCATTACAGTACAAACTTGTACAGGGAGGAGGTTTCTGACTGGACATGAGTGTATATCTACTTTTTAAGGCGGATTAATTTGTGATGGTAACGGCCAGGAAGGAAGATCAGAGCCAAGGTTTCCGCTTGCCGCCTTTTTCTCGGCTCGCACCTTGGTTTCCGTTTGTGGTTTCTCCCGATTTCTTTCTAGACGCGAACTTTCTCTTCATATGCATTCATAATTTTGTGCGTGTCAGTGTGTCTGTTGAACAAAACTAGACATGCATGCAAAAGCAGTGTATTTTAGTAGTGATGCCTTAAGTTAGACCATAAGCTGAAGGTTCTCAAAAAAAGAAAAAAACATTTAATGAGTTTGTTCCTCTCTTCATGTGGTATACAATTGTGTCCTTTCCTTCCATAGTACCTTTGCTGGGTCACTATTTTTGCACCCTCGTTAGATAGGTCATCATCAGCAGTGCCGAGGTCTCTCTGAACTTTCCCTCCCACACTGGGACGAGTGCTGCTCTCAGCACTCACAGGTGTTGCGAGTTTCTGTCGGCTGTTTGCAGGTTATCTGGAAATGTCCTGTATTTTCCAATGTGTGTTTTTTGTACTGTAGGGAGTAATGTATCTTTTATCATCAAAAAATAAACATGTTAAACATAGAGATTTGGTGTCTTTGCTGTCTCTTAAACAGACCATAGAATGAAGCTGCTCACCTGTTGTAAGCCGATCCGAGCCGCTCTCAAAAACGTCTTCTCTACGTCTACGTCTTCTTTGGCGCTTCCTTCAAAGTACTCCGCTCCAATCTCCTCACACCACCGCAGAGCCACGCTGCCTGACACCTGGCAGGCAGGAAGAGCACAATGTCGTCACGGATCACAACACAGTTTATGCCACAAGTCAGGCCCCACAATGAAGATGTAAACTATATATGTGTGAGCTTCAGAGCTGGAAACCTTCACCTCTTTTCATGCTTGTTTTCAAATACGTTAAAAAAATCTGATTTGTAGTCAGGTAATAACTTTTGTTACAGTAAGGAGCTCATAGTGAAAAGTGTGTTGTCAATTTGTTGTAAAGCTCCTGCAGCAGGTTTGTTTGGCAAAGCCATCTCAAGAAGTCATCTTTTAGTTTATAAAATATCAGCATATAATAAAAATAAATTACTCCCTCTTCTTCATGATCGTTTCAATATTTCCACTTCAACTATTATCATTTTTATTAGTATATATACTATATTAAACTTCACTTAAAATATCCTTTCCTTCCTTGAAGCTCTCGTGATTATTATTCTTTATTATTTTTATTCTTCATTATTATCGTTGTCACGAGACACAGCAAACTTTACACTGCATTTCACACTTGAACATCTTGAAGCACTAAGTCAAATGTCTTTCTACTCTGCAGCTCTGAATGGGTCTGACCGAGTGTGATGTCACTGATCATAAGTGCCTCCTATGAAGCTTGTTAAGCTGTTAAGTATAAGCTAGTTGCCTTATACTTAAACTTTAACCTGCAATGACCCCATCTCACCTCATCCTGTGTGCAAACTTGAATATGAGGTAAGCACATTGATCAAATAGTGTTTGACTGGTTCATATCCATCATCTGGTTTGACTGACCTCCCGGTCTCTCAGGTCGGTCTTGTTGCCCAGGACAATGAAAGGGAAGTCAGAGGGATCCTCTGGTTCACCCTGGACCAGGAACTCCTTCCTCCAAGCATCCAGGGCAGAGAAGCTGGACTTGGATGTGACATCAAAGACCAGCATGCAGCAGTGGGCTCCTCTGTACAGAGGTGTACCCAGAGACTGGAACCTCTCTGTACCTGCAGTGTCCCAGATCTGACACACACACACACACACACACAATATGCATCAGTGCCCTGCTCCCACAGGTGATGTGTGTTTCTCTGGGCCTGAACAGGTGGACAGAGCAGCTACCTGCAGGGTGACTGTGTCCCCGTCTATGTCTACTGCCTTGGAGAGGAAGTCTGTCCCCACAGTGGCCCGGTACATGTTGGTGAAACGATGATTCACATATCTGTACATGAAGGAGGATTTTCCCACCCTAAG
>OMNW01035023.1:10788-32373 GCA_900303245.1 Selene dorsalis | reverse complement strand
GTTTTTTTTTATTTCTTTTTTTATCAATACCATTATGGAGTCATCTAAATGAAAAACACCAAAGCAGCCATTATGTTTGACTATAAACAGACTGTAAATGCAGCAGTCGGTGAGAAAACATAACATGACACCCGTGTGACCTAGTGTTGCTCTTCAAGCTCTCTGTTCTGTAAGCAACACAACAAAAACCTGCTTTGTAATCAAACATAATGACTAGTTCAAATAAGAAAACATTAAATATGCAGTGTAGGAGCACGGATGACAAAGAATAAGTGTTTGAAGCTCCGTGTTTGAGGACGTTTCTTGTTTGATATGTAAAATGAAGGTATAAATTTTGTATAATATGGGATTATATTCCAGATTTTTGTGCCAAGGTTGAAGACAAAGACCAGGGAATTCATTTGAGAGATGGCACATGCTGTGTGCTCTTGTAATGAATTCGTGTCTTGCAGGAAGAGTTGCGCCCCCGTAATATATTACAAAACGAAGGATGGAAGAGGTTCATTATTCATTGTTCTTCCTAGATTACTGGGGGGTGTGACAGCAGGATTGTGCAATTCCATGTAGGAATCCGGGGCGGTGAGAGGAATGCTTGCAGCTGGATACAAGACACTGACAGAAGTGTTCGATTTAACCTTTATTCCCCAGAAGCGGTGCACACATGCATATACACACACACACACACACATGCACGTACAATACTCAAAATCTTCGTTTCTCGCCGCCTGCCTGAATAAACCCCCACAACATGGAAATGCATTTTTTACACAGAGGCCTCTCATCTCAGAAATGGTAGCTCACAGTTGCAGAATGTGGCTGCACCCACAAGCTTTTATATTCCAGTCCTCAAGCCTATGTATATGTATGTTTCTGTGTTGTGTGATATAATCTCTGTGAGTCACCCGCTTTAGTCTTCATTATAGTGCTTGAACATTCCTCAGCTTTGCTTTTTTGTTTCACTCATGCAGCTGAGAACAACATATGTTACTGACCCATGGCAACATTGCAGGTTATCACTGTCTGCATAAATACGGTGATACGCAGCTTCCATAGCACATTTCCTGTTTCTGTTTTATGCCACCGCATTCCTGCATTTGCCCATCGCTTTGACTCCAAATGGGGATTCTGTTAAGCCTAAACCACAGCTGTGCATGAATCAGAATAATAATCCCCAAAGACTCATTTTGCCCCCATTCCCTGATACGCTGTGTGACTCATTCGCAGCGAAGAGCAGCACTCGAGAAAATCCATTGAGGTTCATCAGTTCTACAGACACGCCTACATGCTGAGGAGTAACGGCAGGCTGCCCCAGCAGTGCCTTCCAGCGAGAGCTTATGACTCTGTGTGTGTGGGCACCAAGAGGATGTGTCCCATGGAAGACTGCAGAGGTCAATGAGGACGGGTGAGCATCTCTGAATCCCCGGCTGATATTACTCACCAACTTACTAATAGCCTGTGTTGCCCTGTAGAAAATGATCTAAGGTCAGTTTCCTGTAGTGTTGACATTACACAAAGGCCTCAGGGTTTGGAGCCACCAGGGGAATGTGTTTTCCATAGCGGTTGCAATCAAATGAGGTTTATTAGAATGAATCATGAAACTGAGTCTAATGAGAGTTGTTTTCCTTGCATTGTACATTCAGAAAATAAGCAATATCCAACTGTCACATAGCAACAGAAGCAAGCCGGCTCATGTTGACACCAGCAAGAATCAGTGCTGTCACATCTACACCCTGCGGGTAACTTCCACAGAGAAATTCAATCACATGCGAGAAGATAGATGCAGCGGCACAGGAGGAATGAGATCATTCAGTGAGTGTGAGAGGAGACGATGTGAGGGAGAGCGAGGCAGGAGGATGTAGGATGGAAAAGCAGGCAGCAGGCAGAATCTGATGAGTGGCAGAGAGAGTGGAAGAGAAAGGAGGGGAAAGATAATCAAAGTAATAGAAAGCGATGTTCCTCCCCAACGTCGTCTTAGGAAAAGAATGGAAATACTTTGTGTCAGGTTGTGAGATGCCAGCTGGAGAGCTGTGCAGAAGAACAACATGATTAATACAGAATTGAACAGAGACACGTGGGAGTAAAGGGCAACAAATCACCAGTAACAGAGACATGCTCAACAAAGCAAACATGACATACACTTTGAGTCATAATGAAAGTGCTGACATCAAGTTGATACCAGCGGTATTCTTAGTTTTGTTTTGACTGCACACCCTGCTCCCATGGATTCTTTAGGTTTATTTTTATATTTACTGTTGAGAATTGCCATGACGCTCATTCTTTTCATGACCCATAGTGAACATGTGGGTACAGGGCAACAGCTGCAATACCCTTCAATTTCAAGTGAGAGAGAAAAAAACAAGTTATTTTGGGGATGGGTACATGTGCCACATTCTGCCCTCCATGGCGCTGTGGGACCTGAGGCCTGTTTTCAAACAAGAGAATGAGGAAGAGCGCTGCCGATTCCAGGGCAGGGATGAAGAGTGGAGAGGAAGCAGGGCGTGAGGTGGATAATGATGCATTGACGATACGATGACACTCCAATCCTATTTTTTTTCTAATAATCAGCCTGATGAAGCAGCTTATCACATGAGAATGGCAATCCTAAAAAGTAGCACATTTCCAATTGCAAGATTTTATAAGACCAGTATATAATCAGGTTATGCTCTCAGTGATAACTGTGAAAATGCATACTACATTATTTTCTGTATGTTAAGAGGTTGAAAAAAATCATCTTTCAGTCTGAAGGATGCAGGATCTGGCCAGAACCTGAGACAATGAAGACACTTCAAGTTTTATTGTGCACATCATGACACATATGTGAAGAGACACTATCATCAGTACAGAGGGCTGGATGTCAAAGGAACTTGTGATGTACATTTAAAACTTCCAATTGCCCAGTAAAGACAAATGCAGACTCCCCGATGGATTCACTGAGGGATGTGGTGGAGAGATGCGCACTGAGGGTGGTGGAGGCCATTCTGGACGGCTTGGATCATCCACTTCATGGCACCTTGATGGACCAGGAAAGCAGCTGTGGTGGACGGCTCCTCTCTCTTTGCTGCAGGACGGAGGAATATAGGAATATATATATATATCCTTTGTACCTTTAGCCATAGGGCTTTTTTGATTATTCCACAAATGGTGATTAGCTGTCAGACAAATGAATTTCCTTTTGTGGATTAAAAAATTAATTTGTATCGTATTGTATCAAAGTGGGTCAGGACAGTACACACTCTGTACTCTACAGTGCAGTGGATCAGACTAGCTTTGACCCCTTCACAGTATTTAGTAACTTCACTGTCATACACAGTACAAATTAATGAACACATTGCATAAAAAAGTGTCCAGTCAGCTTCCGAGTGAACCCGTGGGGACAGCTGAGCAGATCAAATAAACCCTGGCACTTCCGCTGACCTTATTTCAACCTGCTGGCTTCTGACCAACAGTTTATGCACTGCTACATTAGACAATTAAATATGCCCTGTACCGATGAATTCGGGATGTACCAGAGTTTTTCTCAGTGAGACATTTTTCCCTTTTCCTCTCTGTGGCAACAGGAAGAATGAGTGGCTTTGAGTGGCAGGTCACGCAGATGAGACCTCCTCTGTGTGGAGAGGAAGGATCTTGGCTCGAGGGGGAGACAGGATTGGCGTCACTGGCTTGGATCTCTCCTTCATGAAGTCAGACAGCTGAGTGAGGACTTGTGGCAGCTCTGTCACTGGACAGGGTGACTCACTCACTCATAAGTGGAGAGGTTAATAATAGTCATACATTAGATCCGCAGAAGTGAAATCACTCAGCTTTAGCAGCTTAAGCTTTCCAAACGGCTCAGCCACAAAGCAAAAATGCATTTCACCGCCTTCTCTATCTCTCATTTACGCGACCATTTATAGGTTTAGATGGCTATAAAGTGAATGTAAATGTCGTCAGAATGAATTGCTGACTGTTTAAAAGCAAATAATATTTTTTATTCATATTCTAAATATGCGGTGTGTATTTTTTCAAGCAATGGGCGCATGAAGGCATCAAGCACGACATGTCAGAACTGCCAGGAAAATGAAAGACAAGCCGAGCAAACACCAAACCAGTGGTTCTGTGATTTGCCTTTTCTCCCTGCTCGCTCTGACAGCTGACATCGTCTTCCTTGTGTAGAAAATATTTCCTGGCACTGCTACACCTGCTACACCATGGAACCGCTTAAAGCAGACCAGGCAGATTTATTAAAATTCCTGAATGCTTGACATTTTGGTGACGCAAGGTGAAGACACCAACATTATGCTGCATTCGCTGCTGATGAGTCAGTCGCAACTTTCCTAGCCTGCTGTTTGCAGGGAGGGGAGTCACGGCAGGAGAGCCAGTACAGTTAGGGAAGTGCTCTCAGTATGTAGTATTACAGCATAATGCCATGCCATCATAAAAATGATGTTTGTTTTTCTAAATACTCCACCTGGATTATCTTTTGCACACAACATAGCTTCCATCATGCTATCTGACAGTGATTGAAAACCTGTGTGAATCATCTGTGGATAGTTGGTATTCTGGTGCTGTGGTCAGATGGGTGAGAGAACAGCTGTAGGTTAGGATCTTTAATACTTGGAAAAGTACAAATAAACACCCAGAGGCTCAGTGGTTATCACTGCTGCCTCAGAACAAAGACGGTGGCTTTGAGTCAAGTTTGATTCCTCTCTGTATTTTTATGTGGGTTTGCTCATACAGTCCAAAGATCAGCAGCTTAGGTGAATTGCAGTTGACAGAGATGTGAACTAAAGAAAAAGAAAAACAGTCTAAAATCCAGGGAAAGAATCATACAGTAAGAACAGATGTGCAGGCAGAGCCAAAACGCCAAGAGGCTTATTGTGAAGTTCCTCTTGAGCAAGGCTGGATTACCAACCAGGCAAAGTGGGCGATTACCCTGCATGAGGCCCCAAGATTGTCAGGGAGCCCAAAGGCCCCAGGTTCACTGTGTGACAAGTTGTAGTAATCTGTAAACTGCCAGTTTTTGTGGTAACATTTGAATCACTAACCTAATGAAATTATTTTAAGAGCAATGATAATGGTGATAATAAAATTATGGTTTTTATATTGTTTGCATGTTACATCTTATTTTTGCCCCAAGGTCAAGGTTGATGTTTTCCAGTGAAATGTCATATTTCAGGAGCAACAACTACTGACAGCAACCCTGCAAACATCTGTACAAACCTGATTATCCAGTACTGTTACTGATGTACTTCTAAAATAAACATGGCTTGTCTCCTATATCAATTCTAACATAATTCCAGAAATGAAGAGCTTGCAAAGAAATAATGACCTGGCCCTTTAAGACGGGCCAGTTCATAAAAAGAAAAAGCAGGCCTTTCCCGGCCTGGTTATATTTGTGGAAGCATGATGAAACATTTATTAAAAACTAAAGCCAGAGTTCGATGCATGAATTGAACAACATGGAGTTTCTTGATTTGGACACTGAAATGGAAATCTGTGTGATAGATTTACATCATGCACAAAAAAGAAATCCGAGAGACCTTATCTGACATGAAAATCAAGTAATGTTATACAGTGTTGTACCATCATGGCAAAATAACACAGGCATGTGAGGACCAGCTTGCCATAAAATATCCCACAGCCCTGCAAAGTGACACCTTAGATTGGCTTCCTTTCATCATATCCACCCCTGTACTGTAGCATGTGACAAGAGTACAATGCTGTAAGCACCTGTTATTTGTGGTGTGCTCATATCAATGGATGACAAATTGGAACAAGCAGTGTTATTTTCAAGTGAAAACATGAATGGTGTTGTTGATGATAGCAGTCCAGAAATAAAAATGCAGTGTCTGTAACTATGCAGGCAGCTTTTGTAACTGTATTTTGGTCAGACTGAAGGGATATTCACACTGTACAAGGTCATTTAAAACTGGTCTTTTTCAGTGATTCAGAGGACGTATGATAAGCTACAAAATGATGAGAGCACACTGTCCTTGTCTGGCCTCTACATGAGAACACACACACACACACATACAAAGGCTTACACGCACACACATCACTGCAATACACGCAACATTCAAGCTGCTGCCATGGCAACCTGTCTCCATCCCCCAGGGAATATTGTACAGGACCGCAAAAATCAACACAAACACATGCATGCACGCACACACACACACACACATATGATATTACACACATACAGTGAAACACACAGAAGGGACCCCATGCTCTAATCTCCTGGGAAAGAACACTCTGCTCACTTTATGAGTGATTTTGTGCCAAAAGGTACGTTTCATGCCTGCTTAGGGAGGAAAATTATGGCAAGGAGTCATGATTCACTTTCCCTTGGCTATACCATGCATCATGATGTAGTCACAGAGCTCCATCATACCATGATTATGGTCGGCTTACTGCCACTTCCATCATCTAAAGTGAATTACAGCTTCATTATGCCATATTCATTTTCTATGCAACAACGTTTTTGCCATGTTTTTTCCTGATGGGCTGGAACAGCCTCTGAAACAGCTTTTAGAGCGTGCGACATTAAAACTGAAATCCATGAAAGTGAAATCCATTTGGGTGAGGCAGCAGCTTGTGCACTATTCAATTTGAGAAGAATATTGTGCAATTATTTTATGCTATTATTGTGCAGAACAATCAGACAGTCACACACAGCATGTAAGAGCAGCAGACTCTGAGGTGGGGCTAAAGCAGTGAAGTAGATGCTGATGAAGTGTTGGCGAGCACATCACTAGTCCTGCACTTCATCACTTGAGCTCAACTTCCTGCCTGTGGTGCTGCTGTGTCTCATGTGACAAGCCTTCTGTGTTTGTACCTACCAGCCGCTGGCAGGTGCAGACACACACACACACACACACACACACACACACACACACACACACATACACACACACACACACACATAGCTGCTTTGAAATCCTACTTCTGTGCAATCACTCATTATACTGTGGGTGTCAAACAACCCCTTGTTGAAGACAGCGGGGATAACTGCTGCATGACAATCAGTTCAAACAAACAAGGCTCTCTCCCTGTTTACTCTAGACATTGCCTTTAAGAAAAATCAAACCGGCAGAAGTCTCCTATTGTGCTGTGAAATCTGTAAGGGGAAGTCATTGTTGTAAAATGAGAATCTAGGTCATGCAAGATTGAGGGCAGCAGACATCCGATAAGAGCATGCATCGTTTAGTTTAAAAAATATGAATAGTTAGATGAGAGTCACAGGGGGAATGTTTGCCTTTTGGAGCAGTTTCAGAGAATCTTGTGAGGGCTGTTCGCTGCACCTCTTTGAATATGGCATGTATTCACGTCATGGGGATGTACAGCTATTAAGATAATAATTGACTGTCATCTCAAAAGGCCTTCGCTTCAGGCAAAATAGCCTCAAGCCCTACTGAGACAAACAAAGAGGGTGGATGCAGGCAGGAGGGGAGAAGGGAGGAGTGAAGGACCTGCGATTACCGTCACAGTAAGCAACATTAACAGCATTAGCTGTGACAGTAATGATCTGTTTCTACCAAAACTGGCTAACAGAAGCTGGCATGTCAAACAAACCATGCCTGTGGCAATCAGCACTGGGCATGGGTCAATGTGTTTAGCATATCATTACAGCTCAAATGCTCAAACTGCAGTGTGATACCACAGCATTTGCAGAGTGAGTCCAGCGCAGAGGAATGCTTATGCTCTCAGGTCCTTTTTCTTCCTCCTCTCTTGATATTTTTGAAAATGATGACTTACATAGAAATGGATAATGAGAAGGGTTGCCATGTCGCTGTGCTCAAAAGGCTCTGGAAAGCCCTCTGATGAAGGCTCAGATATCCATTACCCTAACCTTTTCTGTCTGCTAGGAGGGCCCTGCAACTCATTTTAACTCTGATTTTAGATAACTCTCTAATGAGGTTTATCATAAAGAGACAGGGGGTGTAGGTGGGTGGAGCATCAGAGCATACTTTTCAGATATCATCTCAGTGATTGTATCTGGTGGGTTTTTTTTCTTTCTCTAGTCTGAACAGGACAACCCCTTCTGCAGCACCTCTGCAAGTGGAGCACAGATCAAGAGATAAGGCTGAGGATGAGAACAGCTCAGCTGCTAGTTTCTCAGTGTAGCACCTTAGCTGTCTGTTTCTGCTGACTGGTACAAGCTTTGCCTTAATGCTGACCTCACAGGTGTGTGTGTATGTGTGTGTGTGTGTGTGTATGTGTGTACACCCTATGTTAATTATTAAAAGTTCTTACAAATACTTACAAACTCAAATTATAAACCCGGCTTTAAAAAAAAAAGTCCAACAGTGTGTGGGAGGGCGTTTGTGTAGGGAAATTAAAGTGAAAGACAAAGTGTTACCTACTTGTGTTCCCACCAGGTTCCTTTGTTTTTGAATGTCTCGTGTCCCCATCATGCCCTCATTATGAGTGTGTTCTGTTAACAATGAACAAAGTGTTCATGAAAACAAAGTTAGGAAAGATGATGTGTTCAGGATGCAGAGGACTCACCACTTTGTTATTTACCCACTAATTCACACAGATACATTTCCATTTTCAGATAATTGAATTTTCTCTCAGATCTAATTACACTTCCTCCCTTTCATGTCGCACACATATGTCCACATGCGACCCAAAAACACACACGCACACAGATGCAAATAACACAAGCATGATGTAATTATTGCAGCCTTGGAAAATTCTCCCCATTTCCTGCTGAAGAATGGCCTGCAAATGAGAGCAACCGCTGTAACATGGTGCTGTAACACGATTAAAAACAATCACTAATAAAAATGCAGGGGGGCATATTTTTATCTCTGTTGTAATATAATGAAGTGTATTCTATGAGGAACAAAAACACTGGAAATTGTGTAGTTCAGCCAGCTAGTTTTCCCATGTGGATACAGTCATCTGGTTGATTTTACAAAGTTGCTGTGTGTGTGTATGTACTCTAGGAAAGAAGGGAAAGACATTTCCTTCACAGTGCTCTCCATCAGACTAAACAGATGTTGTAGTCACATCCCTCCCTGACCGCTGACATCACCACTAGCTCTGCTGATGATCCATTGTTTGGCCTGAATTAATTCAGCTGTGATGAGCCACATTTGGACAAAATGTCCATCACTGCTCAAGAAAATGTGATTTTAAAGAATTATTTAGCACATTTAGAGCATCGTGCTTTCATCTAATTGCACAAGTGCCTGGGAGTAATACCCCTATTTAATCATTAACATTGACAAAGAATGATAATAAGGATCATAACAGTGACTCCACAACTATGCTGCTGCTCCAACAGATGAAAATTATAATGACCATGATACTAAGGATGGTGATTAGAGCAATGAGAGGCTCATATATTTGACTTTTCTTCAAAAGCAACACAAGCCTACAGACATGGCCCACCACCTTTAGTATCTAATATTATTTGCTGAAATGTGTCTTATTGTGGTGCAATTCTGCATCAGATGTGGCAGCCTGTCAGCGACGTTGTAAATTACTTTGGGGATGTAGTTTGGATATGGTGTATTATTGCTCAGAAGTGTGCCGCCAGCACCAGCACGCCACTGCATTATATGAAATCTGACAGATGGCTTTCTACAACCTGTGCAATATGTTGAGGTGACCTCTCTGACTTCAGATGTAATAACTGCCAAAGAAATGAGGGAGCGAACCAAAAAGCAATCTCCTCAGACAGTGATAACATCACACTTTGGAGGTGCAGGAAACAAAGGGCCTGGATTGAAAGAAAATATCAAATATTATATGACAATGGTTCGCAGATGTGGGTGTAATAAGTCTTTCACTTTGTATCGATTTCAGCAGATCAAAGTACGAGATGTGTGCTGCTGTGAGGCCCTGACCCCAGAACTTTTTTAACCCCAGACATTTTTAATCCATGAATTGTGGGTAACGTCGCCAGGCTGGTGACATATTTAGGATAGCAGCAGCCAGTGATGCAACACATGAACAGTATCATCAGACATCTGTGTATGCTTTCAGATCTATTAGCAGTAACGAATGAGTAACTCATAGCAACTAACTAGTTGCACGTCCGGTACAATGATCAAATTTAGATGATGCACTGTGAGAAACAAAACACCTATAGTTCCTGATTACAGCACATAATAATTATATAACATTTAATGATGAGTTACTTGAGGACAGATTTTCAGACTGCAATAAAGAAACATTGTGTAAGGATTAGTCCAAACTGTATAGGCCACTGTTTATTATTTTACCTCATAAATGTAATACGTTTATCTTGCTTTTGATTTCCCTTGGGTATTCTTGCCTCTATTTAGTATCATGCAAAGTGTGTATGAACATACACGTGGAGGTGTGCCTGTGTTTGTGTAAAGGTTTGTGGTGATTCCATTTATTGAACTTTTTAATGTACAAAACCCACAAATAAATAAAGAAAAGTCTCAAATGTTTGTTTGTTTAAGAAATGGTATTTCATATAAGCAAAGTTTGTGCTTATTTGTATGGATGACCAAGATGAAGCATGTAACAGTCTGGGGTCTGTGTGCCTGGGTTGAGGTAGTTTGGAGGGTTTGGAGAACGGCAACAGGCAGAAACTCACATCCAAACGAGCGCTGGGATTTCACAAATACTCGTCGTTTATCAAGCTACAGATCAACCTTACAAAACCTGGTTGTACGGCTAATATTTTATCATACATGAACAGAATGGAGGCCACACGTGACCTAACAGTTACTGATGAGTTGAGAGGCGAAAGGAAAACAGGAGCTCAACATTGTGCGTCCATCCAGCATCGGGTGCACGGCTAAACTCAAAACCTCAAAGTGAGGGCGTTGCCTGCCTATCTTGCTTCTAGGCGACATAGTACACATCGTGGTTAAGGTACATTTCATAATTTCGACTGTTACAAGCACTAAGGTCACGTGAAACAGCAGCAGATATCATGTGGCAGGCCACACGCTAATCTGTAATTTGTGCTGAGTTGCATTTTTACCGCAGTTTTTCTCAAACTGTGATGGAAAATTTCTGCAGATGAAGACTAGCTCCTCTCCATTGTGGAAAAACTAACAGGCCCACTCTGAGCCAGCCCCCAGCCCTGTCTCTGTGTTACAATGAATCTGACTCAGGCTTCCAGAGGAATGAATGGCTGCTGCCTGCTCACTGCTCCTCTCTCTCGTGGCCCACTGCCAGAGCTCTAATTTAAGCTCCAGGCCTTCTGCTGGGAGAGGGGGAGTGTAGAGGAAGCCTAGCCCAAGCAGAAGTGCAGCGGGTGGGGGAGAGTGCTGGGCCTTACTCCCCAGAGTGGAATTGATGGCTGTTAAGCTCATCAATGGGGATGAGTCATCTGAGGCAGTCAGCCGCTTCATTCCTCCTGGTCTGACTGCCTGAAGTGGAGCAGAGTCAAAATGCTCACTTACTACCTGCTCTCTCTGGTGGATCGGGCCTTTAAGAAAACAAACAATAAAGAACAACTTCCACCATTCACTAATCTTGAAACTGAATGCATCGCGACACATTTTCAGATCATTTCTTCAACACGCAGAGCCGAGAGCCCGTGTGTGTGTATTCATGTGCACACTCATGCAGGCCGTATGTTTGTTCAAAACTAGTTAAGCAAAAATTTCCATATCCGTCTAATTCTCAAAGGTCAGAAGCTTTTAGGCAGCCAGCAGTAGGCTGATGGCGGTTGGCTGAACATGCATGTGATTCCATTTGGGCTGGTTTCAGTTTCAAAGCCTCCCACTTTCCTGTCTCATAATCACTCCTACAGATTTTCGCATCAATTCAGGCCGCAGCTCAGACTGAGATGACTTCTGATCAACAACTGGCAACTGTGATGCTTCAAAAAATTCTCCCCATGGTCTCAGAAGGGTGTTTGTTGTTGGTGTTAGTGCAATCCTCTATGATTGCTTGAAATGACTGAGAATGGCCGCAATGTGAATAATATACTGTTTTGGTCCAACATTTCCATTCCTTCAGCACAGCCCAACAGTGCCTTTCTCATCTCCATGAACTGCAATATATCTGGGTGGTGACTGGTCTATAAATGCTATCTTTAAATTCTGTGGGAAGCACGTTACCATGACTGCTAGCTGGCTGCCAAGCGTTGTGTGATAGCATTGATCCAAGCGGTTCATGACTAGGAGGCAGGAGAACAATGTATAATGCTCTGTCACCTTCATTTTCACATAGGCTTCATGCTTATCAAGCCTCTGCAACCACAAACACATCTCAGGGCTGCTGCAGGTCATTATGCCCTCTGCATGTCCTCTTGACTCTGCATATGTGTATGTGTGTGTGTGCATGTGCTTCTTTGCATTTGCACAATCTTGTTGGTGCCACAGGAATGTTAAAAGCCCTCATTATCTCTATGGAAAATGTGTGATTGCTGACCAGAGTCATGTTGACATGTCAACCCTATTATGTGTTATCAGAAAGCATTGGAGCTCTGGGACTGAACTGTGCTGTTAAGATAATTAAAGTAAGAGTTAAGGTGGGATGCAGGCAAGGCAAGACGGTTTCAAGACGTGAAAGGTGAGCAAGAGAAAGATGTGTAAGACAGTAATGAAAGAGAAATAAAAATCCCCCTCTCTGTTGCTATTTGCAGCATCGTTGACTGCCTACACCGTTGATCTGTAAGACAAGCTGCCCACCAGACACGTGTTTGGGCTGAAGTCTACACTTAAGAGTACAGATTGGTTGCTCTTCTCTTCTCTTCTCTTCTCCTCTCTTCTCTTCTCTTCTCTTCTCTTCTCTTCTCTTCTCTTCTCTTCTCTTCTCTTCTCTTCTCTTCTCTTCTCTTCTCTCTTTATTGCAACACAAGTACTCGAGCAGCACAGGATACATTGTGTGTAGTTTCCACTGCTCTCATAAAAGGGGTTTCCTCTTGATCTTAATGTAGGCCTATACATGAACACATGCTGGAAATACATATATATATTGCATGTGCCAGTAAAATCCCCAAGCACACTGCAGGGAAAGACTGCAAATGAGATTAGGCTGTACATGCATACAAAATAAAACCGCACAGTACTTTAAATATGCAGAGTGCAGACTGTAGAATGAGTTTGTCTGCACTCACACATGCAGGCATGCAGATGAACACACAGGAAGCCCTGTAGTGACTCAGTGCCACAATGATTTAGGTTCAAAATGGCAAAGGAGTGCTCATGACTCAGACTTTCCACTGTGGCTCCAACTCTCCCAGTGCAACTTTGCGTGTGTGTGCAGGTGTGTCTTTATGTGTGTGTTTGTGGTGTGTGTGTGTAGCATGTCTGCTGCTGTTCATATTACCACTGTGCTTGCTCTGGGGCTTTACCAACCTAAGTGGATCATAGCACAATCTATCTATTCTTTCTTTCAGCCTTCCTAATGTTGCGTGTGCTCTATTTATGCTCCATGTATGTAGGAGATAACTGGAGGGCTGACGTGAGCACTGGGCAGGGTACAAGATCAGAGAGCATATGGTGGCACACAGCACAGAGTCAGGGGTTTAGAAGAGAAATCTTTATTCCCACCTTTACAGAGCTTCAGCTTTGCTTAAGCCCACCACATGCCACACCGGAACTATCAGAACATTGAATGAATTCTCGACTGCGTCTGCACAACAAGCGGCTTCAAAGTGCAGCAGTGCTTTAGCTGAGAGTTCTTGGCTCAGACATCAAACGTGGAACCACTGTAACGTTGCCATAGATGAAAAGGGTGGGATTTTCCTTGCAGCGTAATACCTGGAGAAAGCATCCTCTGATACGACTCTGAGGACCCAATGATGCAGCCATTACGCTGTGTCTCTCCAGCAGTGGACAGACATGTCTGCCAATCACATGAGACTTCTCTGCAAGTCAGATGACGGCTTTGTATGAAAATTTCATTCATGCTCTGGCTGCACTGTGTCACTGCTTGTCTAATAGAGCAGAAATACTGCATACAGAATGATCTGTGGTAATGATGGATGCTGCTGAAGCTTTAAATTAAATTGTCAAATTGTTTTCTTAGACCTCAGTCACAACACAGTCAGGAGAGGAGTCAAAATATACGGTTAGCGTGTTAGGCTTTATGACTGTGCATTGTGTGGACTTATTGTTCTTTAAGTCTGCAGACAGTCTTTGGTCTGGTGGTTCTGGACTGCTGTGTCACGTGGTTTCCTGCTGACCTGGTCATGCGGTACTGGGTGCTCCTTACTGGAAAACAGGAAGCACTGGTCTGTGGTGTCTCACGTGTCTCTCTGAAGATTCTAGTGGGCTCATTTATAATGCATTAATGGACAGGACAACAGGAAAGCATGTCTTCTGATGGGGGAGTACCAGAGCACTTCCATTCATCACGGCTGGATACAGGCTGAGCAGACAGACTTATGATGTAGCTGCTTGGCTGTAGCCGGTAGAACAGCGGTGATCAATAATCAAGTGATGATTTCGCAGGCCATTAGGAAACACTACAAATGTAGCAAGAGAGGAAATCACAAAAGTTTGGCATTTAATGAACTCTCACACATTCCTTCTGATACTTTTCAGCAATTTTAGACACACCCAGTCTTTTAGAAATAATTCTGATGTAAAGTTTTGCAGTTTTTGCCTCAGCCCCAAGCGCTGCAGCCTGCTGTCTTTCCAATGTTATGTCTCTTGTTGTGGCTATGATCAGAACATGATGCAAGGCAGGGCGGTGAGTGAGAAACATGTGGCTGGTGGCTCGGCTTTGCCTGGGGAGAGGGACCTCACCTTGATTGTTGCTGATGAGGGCTGACTTCACTCCAGGCACTTAGATGCCAAGCTGTGCTCCAGCCCAGAAAAGAAGATACAAGGCACATGACGAGATTCACTTGAAGCGATAAGAAAGCAAGGATGACCCATAGGTTCAAAGAAGAACGCACGGGTTGGTACAGGATCTGCAACCTTCAGCAACACGTTACCACCACAGTGACACAAAGATCCAACCGAGGCTTCTTGTGAATATTTAACACGTGTGTGACATTGTTACCTGACAGTGGTAGGAGTGGTCGTGTGCTCGTGCTAACAGACACGCTAATTATCTTCTTCTTCCTCCCTCTCCGAGCGCATCGCTGGGAGTCGACTGTCTCAGTTTTAGGATGGCTTTAACGCTCGGTCGGGAATTGTTTCTTTTCTTGGAAGCCATTCTTCCGACTCACAGGCAGAGGAGAGATATGAACTGCCGCTCAGTACCTCAGAGGAAAAAAAGATTAAACCGATTCCTCTCTGCTAATTCAATCC
Organism: Selene dorsalis; assembly: GCA_900303245.1. Taxonomy (NCBI): domain Eukaryota; kingdom Metazoa; phylum Chordata; class Actinopteri; order Carangiformes; family Carangidae; genus Selene; species Selene dorsalis. The sequence continues at coordinate 17,188 of OMNW01035023.1, read as the reverse complement.
CATGGAAGTTGGGACTATCTGCCCTCATGAGCTCATGTGGGTGTTTGTGATGAGGGCATGAGATTGGTTGTGGAGAGTGGAGCGTGGCTCATGGGTGTAAAATGAACATGCTCAGCCTCCAGTTTATGTTTTTGTTTTCCCCACAACAATGCACAACACTCTGGCTGTAAACACCACCTCCTTTTTTTTTTTTTTGCATAAATGAACCAGGGTAATTATCTTCATAACCACAGTGTTACCGGCTGTTAGGGGTCATCCTCTGGGTCACGCTCGGATGAACATTTATAGTGGCAACATTTTAAATACTTAGCTTTTTCATGGTGTGTTTGTTCTTGTCATTAGTGAGTCACACTCAGATGCTTCAAACCATAGCCGCTCTCCAGAGAGCGATCACCATAGCTCCTGACTTATTAGCAATATAGTTTATGAGTTAAAGCTAATGCATTACCCCAGACGGCCCACGTGTGGCACAGAAAATTATCATGGGAGTACATCATGTGTGCCGTCATAATGACATGATGAGAATTCAGTGACATGAGTCAGGCACACATGTATGTACATGTGCACGCTGGCTCACATATACCCACACGTTCATGCAGTAATACAGCTCAAAAGTATATACAGTCACACAAATAGAAAGTACAGCTGGCAGCATCTTTGAGTGTGTGTGTGTCTGCAATAATAAAGCTTAAAGCTTAATAAATGTGGCTTTCAGAGACTAATACAGTAGCAAACATCAGACCTCCTGCAGCGCTGATAGTAGAGGTTATATCAGTTCAGGGAGCACAGTCAGTGTTGTTCTTAAACAGCATCAGCAGAATGACAAAAATAAGAACCTGCTCATGTCTGACCTCTCCATTCCTTTGTTTTATAATCCAGTCTTTCAGTGGGAGGGTGTAATTGTGCTGAAAATTGTGGCTTTTGTATAAATTCATTGTTTCAAGGTCAGCTCTGAGGCTTGGCAATTAAACATGAGTGAACTCATAAATGTGTTGCACTAGGGGGAGGAGATACCTCAATAAAACCCTAATTTGTTGTGAATATGAAAGTTATTAAATTCCAACTTTTGATCTGCTTTGCATATTTTGCGCTCATTACAGCACGGAAGGAAATACCTCCTTTGCATATTTGAAGGAACAAGAATAAGAGAACAAGGGAGTGAAACAGGGAGACAGAGAGGAAAGGGGGGGGAAGGGGGGAGATTACATGCTGTTGGCCTCTATAATGAGATTGTCGTCATATATTCCAACCAACCTTAATACCTCTCTGCAGTGTTTGAAGATTGTGTTTCCATTTGGGCCAGCTCGGATGGACTGATTAATCACTTTTTAATCAGGATGCCTCAGTGAATAACTCACCCCTTAAACATCTTTTGAAGCACGAGGGCGACAGTTTTAAATCTTCCGAGTCTCCGCTCCTCTGCCTCCAATATTTATCACAGAGACAGAAAAGTAAATGTTTGATTCCTCGAAACGGTTGCAGTGGTGATATACTGCATTGCAGTAAAGAGTGGCCAATAGCCAACAAGTGACAGTGTTGTACAGAATGTTCATCTCTCCCAAAGAAAAAAATAACCTCCTAACAATTTGTATATCCCTCGCTCTCACTCCATCACTCTTCCTCTTTATTTCTGTCTTGTTGCGTATTTGCAAACACAAACCTCACATATATATCTGCACATCACTTTACAGGGAACCACCTGCTGTATTCTCTTTCTTGTGTTGTCTCACACACTTCAGCGTGTGAACGTGCAGCTCGTGTGCATCACTCCAGGGTAGTACACTTTACATAGATTTACATCATTTGACACTGAGAAATGATCCACTGGCACAGATGGCATGATGGCAAACTCACTGGTTGTACATCACACTCCAGATCAGAGGCTGAAAACCCATTAAAATTAAACCTCATAATTTGCTTATGTTATGCAGTGGGTGAAATATGGTATATTATAGTGTGTGTGTGTGTGTGTGTGTGTGTGTGTGTATGTTTTGATGTGCAACATAAGTATGTGTATGCGTGTGTGCGTGAGTGTGTGTGTGTACACCCTGTGTTCATTATTAAAAGCTCTTCCAAAATACTTACAAACCCAAATTACAAAGCCACTAAAAAAAATAAATAAATAAAGAGTCCAAGAAGTTTTTCAGTTGAAGTCATTAGTGAAGTCTGTTTTAATATTCTGTATGTCTGCCTTTATTTTTGATGGCAGGCCTGAACCTCCTGGGCATGGATGATACCAGTCTTGCACAAATCTGTGGAGAGATGTTCTGCTTCTTCACAGATGATTCTTCTCAGCTGCAGGGGCTTTGTTGCTCTACCTTCTGCTTAAAAATAGTCCAGATATTTTCTATTGGATTCAAGTCAGATGACTCACTTGGCCATGCAGGTCATAGTTTCCACATTTTTGTACTAATTTTCTGTTTGTTTGTTTATTTCGTCTCTCAGATTTTTGCAGTATGTTTGGAGTCACTGACATGTTGTCATACCAAGCTCCTTCAGACTGGGTGCCTTCGTGTCACTCAGTGTTTGGGTACAAACCTGCAGTCATTGTACCATCTGTAAATATTATCTCCTCTACATCTTTTGCATTCATGCAGCTCGATACCAACACACTCCTGCCTCCATGTTTCACAGTGGGGACTGTACAGTCACTGTGGTTGTCCTGGCCTGATTCATGCACGAACATGCTGGACTCCATCTGATCCAAACTAATTTATTTTGGTTTCATCTGACTGAAGAATGTGCTGCCAACATTAATCAGGCTTCTTTTCATGTTCTCTTACATTTTAGTGCTGTAGAGACTTCATACAATGTCTCTTTCACTGTACGATCAGTCATTGAACACCAATTTCCACAGATAATTCAGAAGCTCCTGTCATCTGTGTTTCAACGCAAGACTGCATAAAGGCCAAATTGTGTGTTATTGGCAGTGTGACTCTTCCTGTTCCTACTAATTATGAGCAGGATTTGTAATTAGTTAACATTTTAATGATATTGACCAGGGGTCACCTCAGTATACACTGTTCCTACATTTGATCACTATTTGAAAATTAAATTTTGAAAATTTCCAAATTGATTTGATCAATTTGAATATTATTACTTTTATATTAATATGTTGATATTATTTTATGTTGATAAAATAAGAACTTCTATTGTGAAAGGAATCACATGTGGTGATGAACCCACAGTGATTTTTTTCAGCTGTAGCTTGCAGCTGTTTTCAGTGAAAAGTCAATTTTATATTTTTATATTTATTATTTATTTGCACTATATTATAAACAAGCAAGCAAAATAATTTAAATACAATAAACAGGTTGTGCAGGTGAGATTTAAAAAACCAGGACAAGGGTATGAAGTAAATTTGACGTAAAAAAGTCCACGGCAGTCGACAGAACAAGCAAACAGAATCAAAAAGCGAGAGAAACACAAAAACCACTTATAGAACAAAACTAAACTTGTGAGTGAGAGCATAAGCAGACAGCTGACAGACGACGTTAGCAACCACACAGTGGAGTGATATATCTGTGTCGGTGGAGAACAAAGAGGAGTAAATATCGTACCCATAGCCAGAAACACCCCTCCAGCTCAATGCTGCTCCATGTCCTGTTTACTCAAACATTTCTATATCAGTGTCAATGGTGACGATATAAGTGTACGCTGCCTGCATACAAACTCTTGTTTTGTTTGCAGATATCACGCCCCATCTTTTTTAGGAAAAGAAGCTAGAAGCTTATAAAACTTTCAAAGTAGTTCTTCCAAATCTGACTCTTGTAGATCTGTTTGTGTGTCTGCAGGAGAGCTGTGTGTTGTTAACACAGGCTAGATGCTCCACAACCAGCGGGATCATCCCTGGGTCATTCTTTTACCAACACTGCCTTGCGTTGCCCATGGGTGAACACCATCTTGTTGTTGCTAAGAGAGCTGCTCACTGCCATCGACTCACCTCAGCTCACACACCACATCACAGCGCTCCTGGAGGAGAAACGGCTTCTTTTTTCCTCCCACGTTCTCTTATTTTGTCTGCCTCTCTCTCGTGGCAGATTATTCATTCAAGAGCTAAAAGTCAAAAGTTTATCAGTGTCTTCCTCAGTGTGTCTCTGCGACTCTGTCAGTCTACCCCCACCTCCCTTCTATTATGCTCCCCTTTTATCATCTCTCCTCTGTCTGAGCCGGGGCAGGGAGAAATTCATGATACTTGTGATGTTTCGTGGAAAAGTGAGAACAGAGTGGCACAGAAGAGTCAGTCGGCCTGTCGGTGTGTGCATGAGTCATGCTGCTGCCACAGTTAGAGAGAGTGAAACGCAGAGAGAAAGGCAAAAGGAAAAAAGAGAGCATAATTCAAGAAGGAAGCAAAAATAAAAGACACCAGTTGGCACATTCATGGAGCCGGTTATCTAGCAGAAAAATGACAGGGAAGGGCTAAGATCCGCAGTGGAAGGCTGATAACTATCTCTGCATGTGATTTATGAAAGTTACTCTTACCTCAGCATCAACCTCTGGCCATCAGCGTGCTCTCCTTCTTCGCTGCCATCTTATCAGCTCTGTCTTCTCCCTCAGCTGAGTGAGTGTTTTGCATATGGCCGGCGGATTTTGCATGAGGGCCACATTATTGTCACCTTGCTGAATTGCATTACAGAAAGTAAGTGAAGGAGACGCCAGATAGCAAGAAACGCAGAGGAAGAGACGTTCTTCTTCAGGCGGGGATGAATTCAATCTGCGCTCACTAAGGGGGGAGTTCCTCTCCTGCCTCCTGTGAATTAAGCCTTCAGACTTCAGTGAGCTTGTGTCTAACAGAACAGTCAGGCATGTGCAGTATCAGTTGCACTTTTACTTCAATTTTACCACAGCACAGATTAATCATATAGCTCAATCTGAGTTTCTGTTAATAAAGCCTTGGGGCAGAAATGCACTTTTTCTTGAGCTAATTAACAGCAGAACTTGCTGTTCTAGCCAAATTTTAAAAGACCGTAATGCTCTGTGAATCCTTGCTAAGGAAAAACTACAATGTGTGTGTGTGTGTGTTTTTTTTTTTTTTTGTCTCCCAGCCTTTGAAGTCATGTGGGGTGTTGGCCTAGTTTGGGCAAAAAAAAATCCAGTCAGCATATCAATGTGTGGATGCAAGTGCAGACTTTTATTAGGACAATGTCTCATTTTGTGGAGTGTAAGGTGTCACATTTCAAACACTGTATGCTCACAGCACTGAAAGCATTTGAGAACATCAGTGGCATCATACTTTTTCAGAAGCACTCCCCCCACGCAGTGTCCTTGACCTTGAGCAAATCTGCTATAAAACACCCTAATCTCAAGAATTATTTACCACAGGTGCAAGGAGAGAATGATGAAAACCCCTCCCCAACCTGAGACCAAAACAGAGCCAGCACTTACCACAAACTTTTCAATCCTTCTCTGCTCTGATACGAATAACTAAAATCCACTTATCAGCACATAAAAACCTCATGAAATGACTTTGTTACCACAGTTTCTTTGGTAACTAATGGTTTTCACATTAATGTACAAGAGAAGAAACTTGCAAAGTGATGTACTAGTAGGTGAAATTTTCTTGACTGTGCATGGACAGAATGAGAATCAGCTTTTTAGCCCTGTTTCCTCTCTTTGTGCTTAGTTGCGAGCTGCAGAGTACTGAACCAAAAGCTCTGGACCGTGAGTGTAGAATATTCAATCTCCATATTATTCACAACACATGCTGTGGGATATTTCTTGTAGTTCCAGTGACATCACCTTACCTTTTGATAGATACATGAATGACTGTGATATTGAGGATATTGAGGAAGACACACACAAACAGTTCATGCAGGTGATTAAAAACCTGCATACTGTTATGATCATGCAGGGATATGAGTAAGCAGACAGATATCTCAAAGCCTGGACACACAAAAAAAAAAAAAACTAACTCCATGGCTGGTACTCGGGGTGAGTTAGAAATAGGTTCTGCTAAAATGAATGTGTAGGCTGCACAATAACCCACACCAGATTTCCATTAGCTGGACTCAGGCCTTGTTTTTTGGCAGGTAGTGATGCTTGATTTCGTGTGAAAACATTACTCAAAGTGTGAGCCTAAAAGGGGAGCGGTACATGCCTACTTACGTCGTGTTATGTGAAGGGCGCCGGGGTGGCACTCTCCCCCATATGCTGCAGAAAGTGTAACACACATTATCAACAGGGCTGGCTCAAATCACTGTGATCAGAGCATGAAAGCTGTGAGTGGCACAGAGCAGAACGCTGCAGACATATGTGACAGCTCGCCAGATCCGGAGATGCTGAGAGAGGGATGGCCGCGTCAGCAGTGGCATACAGAAACGCACTGTACTCATCCATCCAAGCTGCTGAAAAGCAGCTTCAAACAGACTGTGAAATCCATCTCAGCGCCACAGTTTGAAGG